>CATIWO010565087.1:0-21302 GCA_949673435.1 Macaranga tanarius | reverse complement strand
TAAATTATAATAATTTGTAATTTAATTTATATATATTTAATAATAATGTAAAATAATATTATATAAACTTAATTTAATTTAAATTATTTTTATTGACTTAATATTAGATTAGTAGTATACAATATGTAATTAATATAAATTATAGTTGATAAGGTTTAATTCACTACACTACAAGGAAATCAGTGAATAAAGATGGAAGATTCCGTCTCTATTCCGTCTGTAATCACGCATAGAGACGGAATATTTCCGTGTTTATATTTTCGTCCACTAAATTGCTAGAGACTGAAAATTTTCAGTCACTTATTTTTAAGACGGAATTAAAATGGAATTTCCATCACAATTTAGAGACGAAAATTATTTTCCATCTGTAATTTTGACCTATGAAAAAAAGAAAATTCCATCTCTAATTAGAGACAAATTTTGTTTTCTTCTTAAGTCTGTCACCAATTAAAGACAGAATATTCCATCTCTAATTATTTTAAAATAATTTTTATTATTTTTAAAATAAATTATATTTATTTAATGTTATTAATGAAGTTATAAATTCATCATACTATATTATTTTATATTGAAATACAAATTTAATTCCCAAAAATTTAATTTTATAAAATTAATTATCCAAACAATTGTAATATTTACATGTATATAATATACAACAATAGATACAAAATATTGTAAAAATATATTACAAAGCTAATATAAAATTGGAGCTATATAAGGATGAACTTCATCCAAATCACATTGATTGAGTTCAAATCACTAGCAGACTTAATATATTTTCAAAATTGTAATAGCATTAGAAACAAAAGCTAAAAAGAAAGGATTTTGGCTTTATGCAAAATGGAATCTGTACATATAGGATAAGCTTTGAAATTATTAGATTTGGAAAACTAAAGAAACTAAAAAAGGCATAAACCATAACGATCACTAATTAAGCACACCAAAATATAATACACAAAATGATGCATGTACAAGACACATCCATACAAACACCAGAGAGACAAGCATTAACCTGTCAACAGTGACAAAAGTTGGAAAATTGAAATGAAGTATCACATAAATCATATCACCTAGGAAAGATCCTTCCATCTGCTTTGCTTCCCAAAGTATTACAACATTACATTCAAGTCTTGTGCCTTTAATATCCCTCCCAGTCTGCAAGTGTCATAACAGATAGGATTTTTCAGTCATATAATACTAAATTCACTAAATATTTGAGAAAAAGGCATAGAATAACAAATGCTATACCATAACAGTATCAACAAGTTTATTTTCACATATCAAACAGATGAAATCAAACAGATAGAAAATAATATTGAAAAAATGCTATTATATATAACAAATCAACAGACTAAAAAGCACCTTATATTTTTATTTAAACTATGTTAACCCTATGCACTTATTAATGGGGAGCCTTAGCAAACCCTTGCATATGTTAAAGGGGAGTGTAGCTATAAAATTTCTTATACACATTCACTTACCTTTTTATCAAATCACTCAAAATGGATTGTCAAAGTAAAAAAGGGGAGATTGTTGGCCATTTACATGATCAAGTGATAATCATCCATATTTTCACTTTAATAAATCATTTTTTAAAATCTAATGTATGCTAGGTATTTGGCTAAAAGCAAACAAGCAAAGATCAATATCAAAAAAACTTGAAATAAGTTAAATCATAAAGATTTTCAAAGCTCCTGATTGTGATAAGGAAGATCACGATTGTGATTATGCAACCTAGAGACCTCACGAGTCTGATCATGACCATGAGTAGGCAACATCACTCGTGACAATGAAGTTAGTACTCTTTACGAGTAGCTGTCACGATCGTGATCTGACATCTCAACTCGTGATGCACATCTCAGTACTCTTCACAATCACTGATCCCGATTGTGGCACTTCTTGAATCACTCGTGACTTATTCTATAACACTCCTAATAGAGCTAACTCAATACGTTGATGAATATTCACGAGGAGCCCTTTTAAGCTTTTAAAAGTCATGACCATGACCTTACTTGTAGCACCTTCAAGTGCCACATGTACATGTTCACAATACATAACAACCACGTGGCATAAGAAAATTTTTTCATAAAAGATAAATATATAAATATATATATTTATATATATATACATAAAACTTTGTACATATACATTGAAAATACTTAACACTTATTTTACATAATGTTAAAAATATACATATGAACTAAATTACAAAATGCTTGAATGCCATGACGATAAGGATGGGATGTTTGCACCAAGCTTGCCTCAGATCCATCTGAGTTCTCTACAGAGGCACACCTTAACTCAATCTAACCAAACCTAAAACTACAATTGCAAAGGAATGAGCTTGCGACTCAATAAATAATTATTAACATAATCAAACATATAATACTTCTCAAGAACTAATTAATCCAATTTTAATTAATTGGTCAGACAAAATCCTCATCGGGACACATCCTGAAATATGGTTGTGTTTTGATTCAACATGCACTGGCGAGCGCAAGTGTCTGCTCATAGATTGCCTTACTAGCGAGCGCCAATGTCTGCTCACAGACTGTTGATTCTGTCATTTTGCATCTCTAGCGAGCGTCAGTGTCTACTCGTAAACAACCCCACTGGCAAGCACCAGTAGACTGGCTGGCGCCAATGTCTATTTATAATTAAAATTTCCTTATTTGACATGCCCGACTCTCAACCTAATTAAGCATTCACAACCATTCCTATAATTACAAGCACATTTCAATATCAACAAAACTCAATTGTTGGTGCCATAATTACATTAAATCACACCAAAACCATTATTCAACATATATATAATCACAATGCAATATATGCATTTTTATACATGTTAGTTATCTGGCTAGAGTTATCATCACACGTTTCACACACGAAGCACACGTTTGCTTTATTCCTCACATAATTCATATTTTTCACATTTTTAACATTAGTGGCCATTCTTGAGACTCTCCATCCAGCTCAGTCTCAAATCTCACACGTTTATATTCCTCACACAAATGGCTACTTCTGAGACTCTCTGCCCAGCTCAGTCTCAGTTTCATAATCAGTGGAGGCTCTTTACCCAGCTCAGTCTCCACTATTACACGTAAACCTTACATTCTTCACATTAATTAATATGTACATGTATATATATATATATTCATCACAATTCAATATTCATTTCATTCCTCATCATTTCCATTTCCAATAAATATAGTGAATCACAATTCACTATTCTCACAAACAATACCTGTGAATTCATACCACATCAAGTGGCTTGCATAATTCTACCACTCCATATTCTCACAAACAACATATATATTTATCATTCTTGCCACAATCAATGGCGTATATCAACCAAATATAATCAAATATATATAGTTATATGAGAATCATTACATATAGCATTATGTTAGAAATTACTTACCAAAAAGCTTCAACTTCTTCTCAAAGAAAGCTCCCCCTATTGAGTAGGGTCTCCTCTACCTCTATCAACTCCTACACATAATTTTATACCAATTCTAATAATCAAACATACAATTCACCCCAAATTCACAAAGTGCAATTAAATGCTCAAAGTTCAATCTAATCTAAAGATACACACACAAGTCCAATAACCCCCAAATTTCTATTAAATCTGGGGTTAAGAGTCTACTACCAATTCCACTTAGAATTACTCAATTCGGACATGTATAGAATTTATTATGGATTTTTTATTAAAATCAGGTAAAACAGCACTGACATCAAGAGCAAGAAAATGTCGAGCCCTACCAAACAACTTTAACAGTAAATTTAGCTTAAGGTCAAAACATAAAAGTTATAGAGGACTCTCTGAAGTTTTCAGGGAATCTAACCATACTCAAATCATTTCTCTATAGCCCAATTTATGGCAATAAGAATGGGACTAAAAAATAGGGTATACAGAACCCGAAATTGCAAACAATTAAACTCAACTTAAATCAACACAAACACAAGTAAAGCTTACCAAATAGGACTCTAATGGATATAGGACCTTCTAATGCTTCCCAATGTAATTGCTAGACAACTTGAACTAGACTAAAAACTCTCCAAAATAAATCAAGAACTCACTCTTTTTTTTTCTCCCAAATCTCTACACCAATACACACATATACAATCCTCCAATCAAAAGCCTCCAACTTGGCTCCCTAAAGTATCCTCTAATAAATGCATATTTATCACTTAATAACCATAATAATAATAACAATAATAAATCTAGATATTGTGGGTATATATCACCATAATACCTCTTAAGCTCCTTAATGAAATGGGTATATTACACAATACCCCATAACTTTCTATTGTAATAATTAACTCCAAACTTAGCTTACAATTTAGTTCCTCTCTAAAACTTATACCCATTCTCAAGCTTAAATGAAGTCAACTATCTATTATGCATAAATGCTATACATACATCATAAATACGTATGTGAAAAGGGCGGGTATTACATTACTAATACCGATTGTGATCTCAATTCCAGGCATCCTCATGAGACAGCATCATAATTGTGACATATGCTCATGAGTGACTTATCTATCTTTCAATGGCTATGTTAGTGCTCTAACAGCTAGAAATTTAACACTCACGATCATGACATGCATTCTCATGACCATGATAAAGCTCAAATCTTGAAAAAGATAAAAAAACATTAAATGAACAAGAGAAATATATTGGACATGAATTTCTCCTTTCTAATAGCTAGTTTCTAATCCAAGTAGTATAAAAAAAGTTATTTGAGAAGAATTATTGCTTATAGAATTCATTTCTATCAATTATTATTTATAATATTAACTCTATTCTTGACAGTTGGGTTATGTTCTACCATTAGGTCCTTTTTCATCTCTCTTTTTAGGCTAGCAAAGAGAAGTGAGGAACTAATCTAGAAGTGGATTAACTATTAATCAATTTAAAAATACTTGAGAATTAGTTTTAGTTTGTGTTGAGCTAAGAAAAACTCATTGTTGTAAAGGTTAGAGTTAAGCCTTTAAAAAACTTTTGTATACTCAATCTAAGTGAATAGATTAAGGTGGATGGTTATAAATCCTAACTTGGGATAAGTTAGGTAGAGAGGTAGAATTGTTCATAATCCAAACTTTTTAAATCATGCCCTTGTGTTTGCTTCTTTATCTTTTCAACTTATCCTTTAATTCTTACCTTTTTCTAATTACTCTTTCTAAATTATCCTTAATTACTCAAAAATTTTAATTAGCCCTATTCGCCCCCTCTAAGGCATTTACATTGAAGGCTAATGAAAACTTTAATTATCCAACCAACATAAAGAGAGTTAGAAGTTTTCTTAGTCATGCCAATTTCTATAAGTGTTTTTATCAAGGTTTTTTTCTAAAATTGCTAAACCTTTATCTCATTTATTAGAAAAATATATGCCTTTTGATATCACTAATGAGTGTAAAATTGCTTTTGATAGGTTGAAAGAGGCACTTATTTCAGCCCCAATTTAAGTGTCACTAGATTGGAGTTTACCATTTGAGCTAATGTATGATGCAAAGTGAATAAGCTATTAGAGTTATATTGAGGCCACACAAAGACATCAAATTACATGTGATTTACAATACAAGAAAGACTTTTTTAGAGCCTCAACTTAATTATACAATAATGGAGAAAGTGATACTAGTAATTATGTTTTCCTTTAAAAAGTTTAGGTTATACCTAATTAGGTCAAAAGTGGTTATCTATATCGATCATGGTGCCATAAAATACTTGCTTACTAAAAAAGACTCAAACTAAGGCTCATTAGATGAATGCTTTTACTTCAAGAATTTGACATGGTCATCAAATATATAAAGGGCTTAGAGAACCTAGTAGCAGATCATCTATCTCATTTAGAAAAGGGTGCTAATGAAGACACATCTATCAAATAACCTTTTTGATGAGTCATTACTAACTCTTGCATGTGCAAAGGCATCATGGTTTATAGATATAGCCAACATTCTTTCATGTGGATAAATTCTAAAGGACTATTTATACTAATAATGCAAAAAACTCATGCTGATGCAAAAAGCTATGTTTGGGATGATCCATACTTGTGAAAATTATGCAATGATGGTGTGGTGTAAAGATGTATACTTAATGAAGACATTTATAACATCTTGCACTATTGTTATAGCTTGCTATATAAAGGACCTTATGGACCTAACAAAATAACCTCAAAGGTGTTAAAAAGCGGGTTATGTCGGCCTTCAATCCTTAAGGATGCTCGTGAGTTCATGAATAATTATGAGAGGTGCCAACAAAGTGAAGTGCTTTCAAAGTGTAAAGACATGTTGCAAGGTGACTCTTATATGTTGAATTATTTGATGTATAAGGAATTGACTTTATGGGGCTTTTTTTTATCTAACGGGAATATGTTCATTCTAGTGTGTGTTAACTATTTAACTAAGTGGGTTGAAGCTCAAACATGTGTAACCATTGATGCTAGAGTGGTGTGCAAGTTCTTAAAGAAAATCTTTACAAGATTTGGTACACCTCAGGCAATAAATAATAATAGGGAAACTTAATTTTATAACAAGCAATTCGAAGAACTTATGGCACGTTACAATATTAGGCATAAAGTCTCAATACCTTATCATCCCCAAATAAATGGACAAGTTGAAGTAAGCAATATGGAACTCAAGAAGATTTTGGAGAAAACTATTAACAGCTTAAGAAAAGATTGGGCTTGCAATATTGATGATGCATTATGGGCATATAGAATGACTTATAAGACATTAATTAGTCTCTCACTTTATGAATGGTGTTTGGGATACCTTGTCTTTTACCTATTGAGCTAAAACATAAGGTGTATTAGGCTATTAAAGCTTTAAATTTTGATTACAAGAAAGTGAGTGAAAGGTTATTGCTTTATAAACTTGAGGAAATAAGGAATTAGGTTTATGAGAATCCCAACCTTTACAAAGCAAAAACTAAAAAGATGGCATGATGCAATGATTAAGCCTAAAACCTTTCATGAAGCTAATAAAGTCCTCTTATTCAATTCATATCTTTTTTTGTTCCCAGGTAAGCTAAAAATAAGATGGTCGGGCCCATTCATAGTTAATTAAGTATTCCCTTATGGAGCTATTGCATTTTAAAATAATTAAATAGAAATATTCAAAGTTAATGGCCATTAGTTGAAGCTCTATTATGGAGAAGATATGCCAAAGGACTTGCAAGTTCAATACTTACAAGATTCAACCCTAAAACCATAACATCTTAGAAGTGGCATTGGTCTAGCTTAAAGACCATAAAAATAAAAGCATTCAAACTTACTTTTTTTTGTTTCTAGCTCAATTTAGTTTAGTTTTCTTTCTTACCCTCACTAATTAAATGAATATGTTCTTAATGCAGATTTGATGACGAGAATTATACATGCACATATATGAACGAGATGATAGAATGTGCTAGGGGAAGTTATCATTTACTTTTCCTTTATTAAGTTTATAATTCATCATATTGAATTCATTAATTGTGTGAATTGTATGTGTTTTGATTATTTGAAATATGTAATGTTGAAGTTAGATTAGGTCAGATGCATAGTTTAGTCAAAATTTTTAGATGAATTTTATATAATAAGTCAGTTGTATTTAAGTGGTGATAGAGGTGCATGATTGTACTAAGGCGCTACACAGCCATATTATTGTGCATATATAGGATTGTTGTGTTATGTGAACATAGGCACAGCTGTGCCACGAAGTCCTGAGAGTTAGGTTGATAGGTCCAAACATTTGCATGGTTGTGCCACATTTGGCATGGCTTATAAATTAAATTGCATTTAATATTATCAAGTCTACATAGTTATGCTAAGGTGTTGCATAGCTGTGCATGGAAGTCTAGTAGCTTAGGAGTGAATCTATGCATATATGTATGGTTATGTTGCATTGTGCACAGTCATGCCAAAAGGTCCAGAATGTAAGACTACCCCGGATGCAGCTTGCACAACTGTGTGTGGGATGGCAGTAACCAAATAATATTTTTCATAGTTGTGCTAAGGTGCTACATAACTATGTTGAGAATCCCAATAGCTACCCAAGAATTGGCATAACTATGAAGTGATGTCTAGAATGCATTAGAAAAATTATTAAGGACCTGCATGGTTGTGCGATAAACTATATAGTTGTGCTATTAATTTTAAAAAATAGGGTGCAATTCTTCATGGCTATGCAACCAATGGCATAACTGTGCTTGGATATAGGAATTTAAAAATAAAAATAGTCATTACAATTGTGTTACAACAAATATTTCATTAAAAAAAACATATCCTTTCATTCATTGGTTACATTTGGAACCTCATTATCACTATATATACTTAGTTTAGGATCCTTACACATCAAAAAATAATTTTAGACACTCTCCTTTTCAAATTTAACATAATAAACACAAGAATTTGCATTTATTCTTCTATCTTTGTTTTTTCTTTATTACTTTGCCATTATTTTCTTTTCTTTTATTTCTGTTTTCAATCACATACATTATCATGATGAAAAAGGGAACAAAACAAACTAGAACATCTAAATCCATAAACCAAACTAATGTTTACCTAGAAGACATCAAATTTATTAATAGTCAACAAGAGTAAAGGTTCTTTTGACTTCCTTAAATAGAAATATAAGAAAACAAATATATAGATGAAGATGTCTTAAAAATGGTTGGCCTTTGGGAGGAGGTTCAATTTTATTTGCAAAGAATAGGATGGTGGAGTGGTATGAAAAGAAGTACCATTCATATATATAGCCAACGTATGAATTTCTAAGTTCATTCAAATATAATGAAGATAAGGTGTAGATTTCCTTTTAAATTGCATATAGGCCATTTGTAATGCCGGTTTAGGCCATTTTCTAAAGAGAAGGAGGCACCAGCTTTATAAATATGTGGTTTGGAGGTGCTTAACAAACTCAAATGAGATATATAACCCTCAGATGTCCAAAGAAATACATATCCTTCCCATAATTTGTGTTATATGCATCATTTGATGGCTCACACCATTTTTGGTTGATAAGAAAATGATATTATGGTGAATACAATGGATTTTACACTTTTTTATTGCATGTAAAGGGGAAATTAGGTTGAAATTACTCTTTTAATTGCCTTATGATTGAGTGATATATCTAAGGCCAAATATGGTGAAATTATGACAACAATGATCAAACACTTGGGGTTTGACATTAACAATATTCCATTCCTTACAAGTAAGGGGGATATAAGGCTCAATTTGAATGGACTTTATAGAAAAGTAAGAAGAAGGCTATGTTTTTATGTCTCATATAAGAGGGGTTCAACCACCTAATGATATCAAGCTTCACAAGAACAAGCCTAAAGTGATGAAGAAATGGTTGTGGGAGAGAAACAAGCACCAAGGCCAAGTGATCCATTAATGAATGAGGTGCTTAGTCATTTAAACTCTTTAGATTTGAAGGTGCTAGTGATTGAAAGTGATTTACCAAAAATAAACCACAATTTGCACTAATATTTTATTTACTATAATTGTACCCTACGGCCATATCAACCTCCATCCTAAGAACCAAGGCCAAGTGAAGAAGGAGAGATATAAGTGGCATAAGAGGGGGATATTATATATATAGGATTTCATTAGGACTAGAATTGGTTGTGTTTGTGTTTTATATTTAGGCTTATATATTTATGTGTTTATGTTATGTTTATTTGTTTTATGCTTTAATATTTATGTTTAGTTTAATTTTAGGTTGTGATCATTTTATTCAATGAAATAATGAATTTATGTGTTTTTGTGCATTGTGTGTGCTTATTTCATGCATCTCATGCATATTATTCTAATAACTCCTATACTTTAGCAATGTCATTCAAGTTTAAATTTTTGTAGTTAATTGCAAATGCAAAGGAGGTTAATATTATTCTCAATTCAAGAAACATTAAGGACAATGTTCAATTTAAGTATGGGGGAGTGTTTCTTATCTTTTTCTTAAATTTATTTTTGCTTTTGTTAGATTAGTTCTAGCTTTGATTTTGATTTTAGCCTAGTTTAGTACTAGGATAGTTATTAGTTGTAAGTTAGTTTTAATTTTAATTTTGCAAGAAATTTTTAAAGTTTTCAAATATCCCTAAGTTGCTTAAATGTATATTAGGTTTTAATAATGCTTAGAACTTTTTAAATTATATCTCTAAATTCCCCAATTTAACTATTTTTGCATTCATTAACATTATAATTCTTGTATATAAGGTTGAGTTTTCTTAGTATAATTTTGACTTAATTTAGTTATTGTGCGCTAAAACTAGAGGCTAGGATTGAATACTAGAGTTTAATATGAACTTGACAAGTATTTGTCTTTTGAGTGAGTGAAAGGTGTATAGAATACTATTTTATAGAGAGTTAGTCTTGGTCGGGTGATTTTAAGTATTAGAATTTCCTTTCATTCTATAAATTGTGGCAGTAAATAAGTAATCAAATAAATAACATAAAAATTAAAAAAATGCATGAGTTCATAAAGTATTAAAAGCAAAAAAAAAAAGGGCTATGTGACAAAGCAAAAAACTCAAAAATTCAAAAATTAAATGTGCTTCATCTAGTCCTATGCTTATAGTTTTGAGTAGGTTTAGTGGTTGATCACCCATTCTAATACTCTACATTCAAAGAGACCCAAGTATGAGTAATCCAAAAGAACTCAAGTGAGGTATTCTTGTTAAAAATTTTAAATTCAAAATCTATATTAGGCAAAAATCACTTCCTTGAGAAGGTGCTCTTAGTCCATCAAAAATTTCAAAAACAATTAATTAGCATTCATTCTTTAGGGTTAAGAAATTTCTAACATTTAAAATTATTAAAATTTGCTTAAGATCTATGAGTTTTATTTTATAGATCTTTTATTTATTTCATTGAAAAGTGCTATCTTTTGCTTAGATTTAATCACTCATTTTGATGCATAAGAACTATTTCAAGTGTGTGTTAAGCATATATAATTATGGTTGTACTTTGTGAAATTCCTTAATATGCATGAACTGTGGTGTTGATGAAGTCTTTGCTTGAGGGCAAGCAAAAATCTAAGTGTGAGGACAAGCAAAAATATAAGTGTGAGAGAGTTGATAAATCCATATTTGGGGTGTATTTTTAGTTAATATTTAGCTAGTTATATGTTTTATTGTGTGATTATTTGGTTGATTTTATTAAATTATGTTTAATTAGGATTTATCTAATTTAATTTCATTTATGAAGGATTGTAGTATTTAATTAGGATTTAGTAGTATAATCCATATAGAGTTAGGAATAATTTTTCTCAGAGTTTAGGATTTATTTTATGAATTTGTTTTTGTATTATACTTAGTAAATTTTAATTGCATTTAATATTTATTTCCATGTTTTGTAAGGTTTGATCACTTAGAAGTTAATTTGGATGTAAAGTGTGCTTCAAAGAATCCAATTAAAGAAAGCAGTCAAATTTAGAAATCATACACAACCATTCCAAAGTGTGGAAAGAATAGGGTGCATTATTCCAATTAAAGCATAGCCATGAATGTCATCTACACAGTCGTGGCTAAAGTCCCAGTAGCAAAAGAAACATTTTGCACGGTTGTGCCAGGTATTGGCATAATTGTGCTAAAAGGCCTAAGGCTAAGGTGAAATTTACTAGTTGATGCATAGTCATACTATACTTTAGTACAGTTGTGCCATAACAACCAGAGATGAATCCGCATTTTCAACACAGTCGTGTAAGAGGAAACACAATCATGTTAAAGAGGCCGAATCTAAATAAAACTTAACTTTCCAAGGAAAATCCAAATCTAATCTCAACAAAGGCAAGCTACCACTATATAAAGGGCTTAAAGAACATGGAATATAGCATCTAACAACATCTTTAGCATTCAAACATCATTCTTTTGCATTTAAAAATCCAAAAATATTCATTCGTTAATTGTTTAGTTAGCATATTCTAAATTTATAGTTCATGGAGTTCAACCCATGTTCATGCTTTAAGATCAAGTCTAAGGGATTTCTAATCTCTTTTTCTTAATTTATTTTGGGATATTTGCAAGAGCTATAATGAATTATATTCTTGTAATCATAAATAAGTTAGTTAAATTTTCATTATGTATTAGGGTGATCTAAGTAGCATGGGGATGTATTCACTCTTGTCCTTTTTTCTTTAATCTAACTTTTAATTTTTTACATATGGTTTTTATGCTTGTGCTTTAATGTGTTCAATGATTTTATAGTTAAAGTATGTTGAGATTGAGAGATGATGCATGCTTTTGTACTTAATGTTAAAGTTAAAAATTTTATTAAGTGCTTTGAGACCAAGTGATGATTAATACCTGAGACTTAAAGTAAAATCTATTGACATAAATTAAGTAGATATACCTTTTGATTATCAATATTGCATTATTTACCTTTTTACTTAAGTTTAGTTAATGAATTGTTAAGTTATACTTAGTGAGGTAAGAATCCATAAGTTATAGGTAACAATTAAGTTAATTGAACAATCTTATAACTTGAAATAGAATTATATAGATATTAGTTGGTAAGCATCATATACATAATTTGAGTTAGGTTGAAGTAAGAATGTTAATATATAACACCTGCCCTTTTTGCATACGTAAGTATGATGTATGTATTACCTTTTAAGCATAAGAGTTAATAAATTTTATTAAGTTTAAGATTGGGTGTATGTGTAGAGAGGGACTAAATTGAAAGGCAAGTTTGGAGTTAGTTATAGCAATAGAAAGTTATGGGGGTATTGTACAACATGCCTATTTCATTAAGGAGCTAGTTGGTTATTGGTGATGATATTTAGGTACATTTAATTATAGTATATTGTTATTATTATTATTATTTAGTAGATAACTATACCTTTAGTAAGTAATTATTAAAGGAGACTTTAGGGGGGTATTTGATGCATTTGATTGGTTGGCTTGTTTATATGTATATGTGTGTGTATGTATGTGTTTTTATGTAGAGATTTTAGGAGTTGTAAAAGAGTGAATTTGTTGATAAATTTTGAGAGTTTTGATCTTGCTTAGTCTAGAAATTGGGAGACATTAGAAGGTCCTAAATCTAGTGAAGCCAATTCGGTAAGCTTACTTATGTATTTGATTGATTTTAATTGAGTTTTTATTAGTTGCAATTTGGGGTATATTTTCTCTATTTTTCAGTCCTTTTGTTTATGCCATATCTTGAGCTATACAGCTCTGATTCGAGCAAGGTTGGACTCTTTGGAAACTTCAGAAAGTCCTCTACATTTTTTATAATTTGATTTTGTCTGATTCTATTGTTAAAAGGGATAAATAGGGTCAGACATTTTACTGCTTATGTTGATGCCCTGTTTTACTCTATTTTGCCCAAATGGATTCTAAAATCCATAATAAATTCTCTACTTATCCAAATTGAGTGATTTGAATTGGAATTTTAAGTAGACTCAAAATCCTAGTTTCAGTAGCAATTTGGGGGTTTTTAAACTTGTGTGTGTGTCCTTAGGTTATATTGAACTTTTGGGCATTTATTTATAATTAGTGAATTTGGATGAATTATAATGTTTGTTTATTAGAATTGGTATATATATGATGTGTAGGAGTTAGAAGAGGAAGGGAAGACCCTACTCAATAGGGGAAGAGATTTGCTTGAGAAGGAGTAGAAGCTTTTTGTAAGTAATTGTTAATACAATGCTTACTTATATTAATTCTCTTATAATTATAATTGTTTAATTATATTTGATTGTGTATGTCGATTACTATGGCAAGAATGAATTATATAAGTATCTAAGGCTTATGGTGAACTATGAATGATGGCACCTATGTTGTGCAAGCCACATGATGTGGTGTGAGTTGTGATTTCACCATATTATTGGAAATGAAATATGATGATTGAATTATGATGGTGAAATACATAAGCATATTAATTATGAGGTATGAATTGAAATATGCACATTGTGAGGTATATGAGGAAAATGTGCGTGTGTGGAGATTGAGCTCTAGGATCTGAGACTGAGCTGGACAGAGAGTCTCATATGTGACCATTCATATAAAATATATATATACATGTGAGATCTAAGACTGAGCTGGGTAGAGAGTCTCAGGAATGGCCACAGGTATATGAAAACAATAATATGTCAAGAAGAAAAAGTGAGTTTTTTTGTGAAACGTGTGTGACGTGTGTTGAAAACTCCGGCGGGATAACTAACAAGCATAATCATGCATTGTTGTATTACATATGTATATAAGGTGTTGAATATTATTGATGTGGCTTTATTATGAGATTGATGAATTAAGAAATGTGGTGATTGATGGGGTGTAGATATTTAGTTATGAACACCCATTTATCTATGCTAGCACTTATTAGATTGCTATTAATGTAATGGAAATTATGAACTTATGATAATTGTTTGTTAAATGGAGGAATATGCTTTTAGGTTGAGAAAATAGGCTGAGACACGGGAGTGTCCCAGACCGTGTATTTAGACACGGGCATGTCTCGAGCCATGTGTGAGGACACAGTTTGTTTTGAGTTAGAACATGGCCGTGTGCCAAATGTGAATTTTTATCCGAGAGCTACACGGGTAAGTACACGGGCATGTTCAAGGCCATGTACCAATTTATGAATTCGAGCATTTTGGACCGAGAGCTGCACGATCTAGTACATGGGCGTGTATATGGCCGTGCATGGAATTATGAAAATGTATATTTTCGACTGAGAGCAACACGGGCACAAACACAGGCGTGTTTGTGACCATGTCTAATTTTGAAATATGTGAGTTTTAGACTGAGATCTACATGGTCTAGTACACGGACGTGTATATAGCTGGGTACCATTTTGAGAAATTGTACATTTTAGACCGAAATGCACATGGACAAGAACACGGGTATGTTCATAGCCGTGTGTGAGAGTGTATTTAGGACCGAGGCGAACACGTGTTGGAACACGACCATGTTCCAAACCGTGTAGCCCAAATTTCAATGTTTTTATTTAAATTGGATTAATTAGTTCTTGAGAAGTTTTATTTGTTATATGTATTATCAATTGCTTATTGAGTCACAAGCTCATTCCTTTGCAATTGTGGTTTTTAAGATAAATAATCTAGTTTGAGGCGCATTTTTTATAGAAGCTTAAAGCTTCGTTTGTTGTGAGCTCAGGTGGGACAACAACGTACTTGATGATCGACATCTCCATCCACATAAGCATTTACATTTTAGGAATTTGGAAATTTTGTAATAAGTTTATGTTTGTTTTTAAATATCTATGTAAAGCTTATGTATATTGTATAAACTAGTACTTTTTATATATAAAATATCTTTTCATTCAAAAATTTTCTTACTCATGATAATAGTTTTAATTGTGAACATTATGGGGATACATGTATGTGGTACCTGGAGGGTGCTATATAATAAGTTAATATATGAACAAAGTGAAAGGTGAAACTCTAATATGTGCATTTATATTGATTGTTAACTTGATTAAGTCAATGATTTATTTTTCAATTAGGGTTTAGTTTTTAGTTTAATTCCAATTCATTTGCAAGTTTAAATTTTTATTCTAAATTTTGATTGATTTATTTAGACAAATAATTAATTAATTGAATTAGTATTCAACAACTAATCTTTGTAGAACAATATTTGTGCTTAATCCATTATATTACTTAAGTAATCTGTACGTATATGGTTAGCACTAATCAAAAAGCTATTTTCTCTTACATAAAGGAGTTCTTTTTGAGAAAAGTTAAAAGGCTAAAAGGAACATATTTTTATCCTAAAGATATAATGCAGAACATCCCCATATATGCTATGAGCTACTTCAGATTTTTAAAGACTTAGTGTTTTGATACCCAACATGATCATGAAATTTTTGTGGGGCAATGGAGAAAATGATAAAAAATGTCATTGGATTAACTAATAGAAATTATGTTCATCAAAGAGTTATTGGGGTCTCAACTTTTATTATCTATACACTTTTAACCTTATTTTGTTAACAAAGTAAATTTGGAGGATCAAGATGAAGGTAACTTCTCTTTGTACATGCACACTCAAACCCAAGTATTTCCCTTGATGTGATATCCTCCAAATCAATAGAAGGATATTTATTAGTTTTACTTAGAATAGCATTCTCTCATCTCTTCCTTTAATAGAGATCGGTGTTGCATAAAAAATTGGCTCAGGATTATAAGTTTGAATTTGGAATGATACTCGGATACCTAGTTTTCCAAATTGATAATCTCTCAATCCTATTCCTCCTATCAATTGGCATAGTGAGTCAAAGGTAAGCAATTTAAAATTCACGACAAAGGTGTTGAATTGATGCTTTAGTCCATCTCTTATTTAGTGAAATTAAAGCAAACTGCATTCTTGGGTACCTCTCAATATGAGGACCATTACTGATCATTGCTATTTGTATCCTAAGAAATTAAATTCCTTCTCAATGAAAATAATAAACCATAGCTTTTGATTTATGGCTCTCAATGGAGAACTCAACTTTAAGCTCATCATTTATGCCTTGGAGAAAAATGGAGTCTTAATGCTCCACTAAAGCTAAAATATTTTATGGCATGTACTACATCAAGCTCTACCAATACAAGAGTTATTACAATGCAGAGATTTTACCCATCATTTTGTCTTTATACATTGTGGAGGATTTGAGACATTATCACATGTTTTTCTAGAATGTCCCTATACTAAGGCAATCTAGTTTTGTTCAAATCATGGTATTTGATTTTTCATGATAGACGGTGCTCAAATAAAGCTTTGGTTCGTCACCTGTTTAGTGAAATTAAAGCATACTGCATTATTAGGATACCTCTCAACTTAAGGACCACTACTAATCACTGCTATTGGTATCTTGAGAAATTTGGTTCCTTTTTAGTGAAAATAACAAATCATATCTCTTAATTTATACCTCTCAATGTAGAACTCAACTTGAACCTTATCATCTGTGCCTTGGAAAAAAATTGGAGTCTTAATGTTCTACTAAAGCTAAAATATTTTATATGGTATATATTAAATTAGGCTCTACCAGTACATGAGTTAATGCAATGTAGAGGTTTTACCTCTTACTCTATCTTTATACATTATAGAGGATTTGAGATGTTATCACTTGCTTTTCTAGAGTGTCTCTATAGTAAAGCAGTCTAATTTGGACTTGAAATAGTAAAATCTGCAGGTTTCTCGCATATAGATGTGGAAAGCGATGCACTAGGGACTATTAACATAACACCCACCCTTTTTGTATGTGTATTTATGTCGTATGTATTGCATGTTAGGCCTATTAGGTAGTGGCCTTCATTTAAGTTTGGGGATGGGTATAAGTTGCAGAAAGGGACTAGATTGTAAGATAAGTTTGGAGTGAGTTGTCACAATAGAAAGTTGTGGGATATTGTGAATTAAACCCATTTTATTAAGGAGCTAGAAAGATTTTTGTGAAGATATTTGGTTATATATAATTAGAGTATTATTATATTGTTATATTATGATAAATATGGATTTATTAGTTGCTTGGGCAAATATTAAATGAAGACTTTAGGGGCATTCGAAAAGTTTTGATTGGCTAGTGGGTGCATATGTATATGTGTGTGTATGTGTGTAGAGATTTTGGGAGAAGAAGAAGAGAGTGAGTTCTTGGGTGATTTTTAGAGAGCTTTTAATCTTGTTCAAGCTAGAAATTGGGAGGCATTAGAAGGTCTTTTATTCATTAGAGCTTAATTAGTAAGCTTTTCTTGTATTATTGATTGTTTTTAGTTGAGTTTGGTTAGTTGTAATTTCGGGTCCTATTACCCTATTTTTCAGTCCTCTTGTTTTGATTATAACTTGAGTTATAGAGTTCTAATTTGAGAATGGTTGGATGCTCTGAAAACTTCAGAGAGTACTCTAAAATGTTTATGTTTTGTGCTTAAATTGAATCTACTGTAAAGAGGGTTGAATAAGGTCAGACATTTTAATGCTCATCCTGATGCCCTATTCTACCCGAATGGACTTAAAAATTCATAATTAATTCTTTAAATGTGCTAATTATATAATTTTAGTTGGAAATGAAAGTAGACTTATATATGTAGAGTCTGTATAAATTTGGTGATTATTAGATGTGTCTATAATTTTTAAGAGCATCATGAACTTTATGTATCAAACATAACAACAGTAGTATATAGGTTGGTTTGTGAATTTTCTTATATGTTAGTTATATGGTGATATCTGGAGATTTATAACTCTACATTAAGCAAAAATAGATGCTTTGGAAACATCAAAGAGTCCCCTACAATGTTTGTGTTTTGAGCGTAAGCTGATTTTGTTATTAATATTGTCTGGTAGAGCTCGACATTTTCTTGCTCTTACTGTCAGTCCCATTTTACCCGATTTGCATCAAAAATTCATATTTAATTCTATACTTATCTGAATTAAGTAATTCTAATTAAAATTGATAGTAGACTCATACTCTAGCTTTAGTAGAAATTTAGGGGTTATTGGACTTGTGTATGAATTATTTGAGTACATTGAATCTTGAGCATGGAGTTGCACCTAGTTGCATTTGAGTGCAAGTGTTATGTTAGTTATGTGAGATTGATATATGGTTACATGTCGGAGTTGATAGAGATAAAGGAGACCCTACTCAATAGGAGGAGTTTTTCTTCTTAAAGGAGTTGAAAGCTTGGAGGTAAGTAATTGTTAATATAATGCTTACTTACATTGATTCTCAAGTAACTATAGTTGTTAACTATATTGAATTGTGTATGCCATTTAATACGACAAGAATGAGATATTTATGTATATATTGTTTATGAGAATATAAATGGTTAATTGAGAATGTGTTGTGGTGAATTGTAAATATTGGCATCTATGTTGTGCAAGCCACTTGATGTGGTATGTTTTCACAGGTATTATTTGTGAGAATAGTAGATTGTGATTCACTATGGTTATTGGAAATGGAAATGATGAGGAATGAAATGGATATTGAATTATGATGATATATATAACATATGCATATGGATTATTGTGAGGAAAGTAAGGAATTGTGATAATGTGAGATAGTGGGATTGAGCTGGGCGGATAGTCTCCACTGATTATGTGAGATGGGCATGCTGAGCCAGGCGTATAACTAACCATAAATGATAAATGAGAAGTGAGACTGAGCCGGACGGATAGTCTCACTAAATGGCCATTTAATTGATATTAAAATTATAAGGAATATAGCCAATAAGGCTAAGTGTGAGGAAAGGTCTGGCCGGATAACTAACTTGCATAATCATGCATCTTGCATTGTGTTTATGTACATATGTGGAATGTGGATTAAATGTGAGGATTATATTGTGGATTACTTAGACTAGTGAGATTTGATGTGTTTGAGACACCTACCATTGATGTTTAGTGTTTGGATATCTTTCTGTGGTATTTTGAATGTTGCATAGGTTATTGGACATGACCATGTGGTTTTAAAATACGATCGTATAGAATTTATGCACAATGGGGTAAAATGTGCAAGGAGCAACTCAGCACACTGTGCTAAGTTGAGTGGGAGTAGGCACTTCTTTGCCTTTGTCCCAACTCGGCACGATGGCATAAGTCGGCACCAACGCTGTGCCTTTGGGCACGACTGGGCATGCCAGCTCGAGTCGGCAACCAAGGTGGCTGTTGTGACTCGGCACTTCAGCTTAAGTCAGCACCAACTCTGTCATGACTCGCCACTGAGGCTCGAGTCAGCACCAGAGCTGACTGTCATGAGTCGGCACACTCGGATAAGTCAACATGCCTTCTAATTTTCTAGCTTGCTTTTTTTGACATTTTTGAGTACCGAACTTAATTCTAATGCACCCTAGTGAACTTTCAACATGAGATTAATTTAATGACTATGATATTTTCTTATAGTTGGATGTGTAGTAAGTTAATTATATATTTTTCCTTAATTAGTTCTTGAGGAGAATTATATGTATGCTTATCTTAATTATCACTTATTGAGTCGCAAGCTCATTCCTTTGCAAATTATGGTTTTCAGGTAATAGATAGCCTAGATTGAGATGTTGCTTTGGTAGAAAGCTTCAAGTGTGGTTTAGTATGAGCTAAGGTGGGTCATCAGCGTGCTTAGTGTCGACAAGCATATACCATTTTGTGCATTAGGGATTTTGTAAAGAAATCATATTGTTTTGTTTACTTATGTAATGCTATGTACTTTGTATAAACTTATATTTATGTATACAAAAAAAGTATTTGAAAAATTTTCTTATGCCATATATTGATTTTGAATTGGGGACACGTGTATGTGGTACCTGGAGGGTGTTACATTAAGTGGTATCAGAGTGGGGATTAGATTCCCTCGGGACATGAGAACATGTTGCATTCATGACATATCATGCATAAGTCATAGATGACATATAGTTGATATGCATTGCATATGTCAGGATGCAAGGACACTAACCTCAAAACATCGGCCAAATGAGTCATCAGAGTCAAATTTTAGACAAATACTTGTGCATGCTTTATATGAGCTTGAATAAATTTTTATTTATAACCCCTCCATAAGATGTATATTCTTGTATATTAGTGAATGGATTAAAAGATAAGAATAATGAGTCAAGAGCAAGTGGATAGCATTGTTAATGAACTATTAAAAGACAAGAGAGTAAGGTGCAAATATTTTCATGGGTATTAGTGATTTTTCCATAAAATAGAAATGGTTATAGAGTACGGAAAGAAGTGTAGATTGAATTAATAAGTGCTTATGAAAGGAGAACTAGTTATGTAGTGTTATTATTTGAGCAAGATATGTGATGTGATATGAAATAAATATATGGATTCAATGAGTGTGCCCTTTAGAATTATTCATGACATATTATATTAATGTGAAGGTGCAATATGTGTATGAAGATTGATCATTATATGAAAAAAATATATATAATGTGAAGATTAATGTGAATGCATTGTGATCTTGGCAATGCTCATGTATTACCAATAATAGTACATTGGTGAGACTTAGTTAAATGTAATTGTAGTGTGGTGAACAACTGAGCCCTAATCGAGATTGTTTATAGAAGTGTAGTTATTTTATTGCAAGATTAGCCCTACTTTAGTAAGGAGATGTCTATATTTTAGGGGAGGTTCTGCTAAATTTTTGGTAGATTCCTCATAAATTGTGATTTTGTCGTTAGGTTCTTATGATAAGGGCTTGTGTGCAATGGATGAGTTATGATCTATAGGTTGTGATATGAAATGTTGATGGTATAGGTATGATACAAGTGGAATACTAATTAAATAAAATGTGAGGTTAATATATGCATTATGAAATTGTGAAATAAAGGAAAAACATATAACATAGAATATAGAAGACTTAAAAGTCAAAAAGGCACTAATAAATTTATGAGCA
>CATIWO010565007.1:0-12187 GCA_949673435.1 Macaranga tanarius | reverse complement strand
ATAATGTAGAAATAGCACATATGTTAAAACAAATAAATAGAAGCTGTAATTTAGAAATTATTGCTCATGCTCTTTTCATTCACCATTTAATTGTAGAGGAGTTTTATACTGACATTTTCAGCAGGCCACTTTCCAAAACGTGTTGCAGGCTCAATGACCATTGTGTTTTTCCACCATTCAACTATATGCATGTAAATATCATGGAAGAATAATAAAATATCACAGACGACAAGCATTGCATCTCTCAGTGATGTTATGGCTTGAAATATAAGGATCATCAAGGGAAGGGAATAAAATTTTAGCATCATAATTTTCTCAGCCAAAAAAGAATCACCAAACAAATCACAAAAGTGAAGACCCAGTACAAAGAATAAAAGATTTTCTTGTTGACTCTCTCTAGGACAAGAAGGCATGAGAATGATTACATGAAAAAGAAAACACATATAGATGTTGGAAAAAGAAATTGTAAACTGAGAATCGGCTTTAAGCTGATAATGAAGAGGAAGATAAGTGGAAAACTCTTCCTTCAATTTCCATATTTCCTGGCCATTGTTACTACAAGGAAAGAGAGGATTGAGGTGGGTGTTGTAGAAGAAAAAAAGTGTAGTTAACAGAGGATGAGATACTATTAAGGCCCTGTGTTTGGGATCAAGTTACAGGTCTAGAATTCACTACACCAACAAAGGAAGATGAAGGCTGCTTACTGGAATTTCTGCCCCTTCGACCTATGTTAAATTTCAGCTAAGAACTTCTCTGCAATCTCTGAACTTTAGGAGTTCACAACCTTAATAAGGGAAATTTTTGCTTGTCTTCTTCGATATGAAAATAACTTTTAAATAGTAACAGGTGAGGGTGGATTAGTCCTTAACTCTGAGACCCGACTTTCCATAATTAGAAAACTTAATAACAAGATTCTAAAAATCAGCTATAACTAAAAAAAAAAAAACAAAATAAAAAGCAAAGAAGTTTAGGTATTATCTTTTTTCTTCCCATGCGTGAATTTCTTGTAATCCAAGACTAATTTTGGGAACCTAGAGGCTCTATTTTCAGCCGTAACAGATATATGCAGCAAATTACGTTTGTTTCCACAATCACTCAGCAAAGAAAAGACCAAGTTGTCCCCGTATATATCTAGGTGGTCTCTAGCGATTCTAATCATAACGTCACCATCATTCTCTCGCTTCTTTCTCTAAATAAAATCCCTTTGGTATTCTTCATCACTTTATTCTTTGATTCTCTTTGGATTGAATTACTTTTGGGACTCTTTTTGCTCTATAAAAGATGCTTGGTTTTTGTTAAATCTAAACACCATGGTATAACAGCATTTACGGATGCTTAACAAGGTCCTTTTCCTTTTTAGAGAAGGTGGGTGGATAAGTCTCAATCAGGAGCTTGGTAGCAAGAAAAGTCAAGTCAGGGAGGAAGGGACTGTACTCTTAGGGCAAGTAACTGTCCGGTCATGGCTTGACTGGGAAATTACAAAAGCTCTAGCCCCATGTCCAAGCACTGCTAGTCTAAAAGTTCAAAAGATACGTACTGCTTGTCTAAAAAAGCATTTAGAAAACTGAATAATGTTAACTACCACTCGACAGCCCAATAAAGACAAGGGAAAAAAAAAAAAAAACTGCAAATCTCAATACATAAAAAGATTTGCAAAAAGACCTTGAGTCAAAAAACTAATTACGCAGCACTTCTTCATATACAAGTAATGAGCATATTCAACTTTTGGATAGGCTTTTCCTTAACTGGCCATTTAATTTTCAGAAATAATACCATAGAATTGCCATAAACATACTAAATTCAACAAAAATATCAACATTGGAATGCTGTGAGCCAGGATGGAAGGAAAAAGCGATTATAAAGTTGAGTAAAGAAAAGAAGCATAAAATATTTAAACAAGCAAAATAAAAACCTCTGTAGACAAGCAAGCCTGATGAAAGGTAGAAGGACAATTGTCGCAGCATATCAATTCGCCACCATCCCCACATAGTCCGCACGAATCATCGTTTTCATCATCCTCAGCAGTTCGCACCACTTTAATGGTCCGGCTTTTCCTGGTCTTGTATTCAGTTGACCATGCTTGCAGTTGACATAAAGTAAAGGGCTTGCCAGATTCCATGAAAATATTTAAACATGGGCGACTCTGCTTGAAGCCAGCGTGATTCTTAAACTTGGAAATTGAAAGAACCTTATTGCAGCACTTACACATGATGCCTTCCTTCTTAATCAGACCATCCTTAATTACAGTATCATCTGCTGGATTTCGATATTCGATCACATCATTTAGAGATATGACCCCAATATCAATCAACCATGACAAAACTGTTCTAGGTCCCATTATTGACCACTTAACATCAGTGTAATCTTTACCCACTTTGCTTGGATTTCTGAGAAGCAACCTGCAGCTACCTTTCTGTTTCTTAGGCTTTGTTTTAGCCCTTGATTTGAAGGCCTTTTTTTTATATGTAACTGGGGAACTTGAGCTGAAATCTTTGTTTTTAATAATGGCAGACACCAATAGATCATCATCATTAATCAGACATTTAATTATCTTCTGTTTGCTTTTATAACCATCAAGTTTATTCATCTTCGATAATTTTGAGCCTTTTTTGTCAACCTGATGCAGGAAACTATCTATAGACATGGACTTCTTCCAGCCTTTTCTGGTTCCTGCATTGGAAACAAAGTCCTCTTTCACTTCTTTCATTTCCAATGAAATGCCAAAATTATCACTTTGGTCCAAAGTGGTTGGTCTGATTTCTGATATCTTTTTAGACTTCCTGCGCATCTTCTTTTTCAAAACAATTTGACCCTTGGTTTTGAACATGGAAGCTTGAATACACTCTCCATCCTCTTCAGAGAGCACTGTTTTCTGAGAAACATCCAAATTTAGGAACCGCGTACAAGTAAGTTCATCTTGGCCACAAGAAAAATCCATCTGACCAGCAGCATAATCTACATTCACCAAGTTGCTATCTTGATGAGGGGAAACAGATTCTGATCCTCTCAGCAAATTAACATTTCCACCAGCATTAGATAAATTACGCTGCCAGCCACATAACTGTACACCAGTGCTCTCTGACACACTAGGTTGTAAGGAAGTTGGTTTTTCCTTGCAGATTCTGCAAGGCTGATTTCCTATCTCATCGATGGCATCAGCCAAATACATACCTTCTCTCTCAGCTATATGAGTAGGTCCATTTTTTTGACGTTCCACACCATTTATATGTTCACCGTATTTTGACAAGCACACATCCCCTCGTTGGTGAATGCAGGCATGATAATCTCCTTCACAAATTGTAGATGCATTTTCAATGGCCAGAGAAGGATTACTATGGCCAGTCAATGAATTTCCCTGAGCAGACTGGTTTCTTGTGCCATCTACATTTGTCAAGGTCATAACAGCATCATTTGTCACATTCTTGTCAATCATCAAGCTTCGTGCAGCTTTAACAGTAACTCCCTTTCTCAGTGCACCAACCTTTCTATCAATGAACACAACACTAACAAAGGGATCTAAGAGATTCCAATGATGAGCCAATGCATTATCAAGATCTGTTCGGTCTATTTCTTTTTCAATATTCGTCAATGCATCTGAGAGATCGGACCAAAACTGGCTTATATCCATCCATTCTTTACCATTGTTTTCCTGTGCCAAATTGTATCTATCCACATACAACATTTGACCACATAACCTCCAAACTTTAGGGAATTCCCGAAACATCCTCCCACCAGGAGATCGATAAACAGTCTCTGTATGTTTCCGGCTTGGTCTCTTGTACCTTTGCACACACCAGCCTGCAGTCAAAAGTAAGCGATAGACATGCCTCTGAAGAACAGGGCGAGGATCCATCTTAGGATCTGTCTTCGAATTATTAGACACATCCAGGCCTGGTGAATCCAATTCCTTCAATTTCTCCTCAGCATAAATAGTCCCAGAGTTCTCTATAATTGCTGTAGGAGTACCAAGCAAAAGCTTAGTTGTAAAACTTTCTTGGGAAACAGGTGAGGCAACAGCTCTACAAATAGCCACCTCCTGGCCAGCATTTTCATCAGCAGTTTGCAATCTGCCCCCCGGGACATCCTTATCAAGTACATCTTTGCCTCTGTTCAGTTTCACATGCTGCTTTGACATATAGCAACAAGATATAGCACCTTGACAGGATGATTCAACAATATAAAATGCAGTAGTTTGCTGACCGAAGTCTCTGTTCGCAGAAGGCACACCATTGGCAACCTCATTAGGTAATGGCGGTGAGGAGATTACTTCGACTTTGTCAGGTATACTAATGGATGAATCATCAACTGATAACTTCATTCGCTTTATGCTCATATTGCGGTTGTCCCTCTCTACTCTTTCTTGAAAACCACCTGAGACAGAAGTCACGCCATAATTCTCGTTGATATCAGAATCCTCAACCAATGAACTTTTGGATGAAGATTGGCTTGTCACAGCTGAATTTTCACTGTTGGAACATAATGACATGTCAGCAATCTTACTGTTCTCACACTCAAAATTTTTCAAACTTCTGATAAGACTCCTTTTACTTGTGCCTCCAGTATCTTTTCCAAAGAAAACTTCTACAAAAATACGGTTCTCATGATGTGAACCCCCTAAACAGTTACTATTCAAATCCTCAGTAGCTGAGCTGAACATTACTACAAAGACACTGGAGACCTACAATCTCTACCCCTTTCAGTATGAATATAGCTAAAAGCACAAGGATAAAATACTGGATATGTTCACAAGTGGTTGCACTCATTAATATGATGGAACCTGGAGGAAAAAAAAAAAAGGGCAGAAACAGTAAGTAAGGTCCCAACAAGTTGCAGCTGCACAATTATTTGAACCTAAAAGTTTATATTGCCTCAAACCATTCAATCATCAACCAGAAAACTCTGCAGCCAAAAAGATAGAATAACATCTAAATCCATAAGTAAAAAGATAAGCAGATACAGCATACATGCACTCAGACTTTGGGTCAAGTGGAACCATATGATGGACAAATTATGCAAAGGCATGCTCCAAAGTCCAAACATAGGGAGCAAAGACTAAAAATATTAAGGCAGGCATCATGATATGAAAACAGGGTTTAAATTAACATCTGTATTGGCCATTTCGTCTCCAATTTTGGGTATGATGATCTGAGATGGAGGCGAGACAGGACTGCTAGATGGTTATGGTGGCTGTGCTGGCAACATATGTTCCACAGTATGGCTGTAATTTATCTATAAAACAGACCATACAAAGAGTAGTTGTAAAGGTTCAAGAATATTAAAGATCCCAAAAAAATCAGAAAAATAAGTTTTTATGGTCACAAAGAGCAAAAATCAAGATGATTGTCCAGAAAAGGAAGGAATTTTTCTCTAATGCTAAAATTGTCTGAGGACACTTCTTTGTTATTGCATAAAGATAATATAAGAACGTATTATCACCTAATCTGACCGGTAAGAGGAAAACGAAAAATTATAAAACAGATAAATAACGTCAGATGGAATGCAAAAGGAGGCTTATTTGATTAATTGAAGTATCAAACTCTTATGGAAAATGAAACCCACTCGCCTTCCTCCCCCACTGAAACTGGATGACAGATGCCCTGCTCAGTGCCAGTGCAGTTTTGCATTTTTGTTTCAGATAACAGTTTACTGTTTCTCATTCACTAAATTTCAAAATCAGTTTTTTCTTTTCCCAATATTTAATTTAAAACCATCATCTTAAATATCATCTTGCAATAAATAAATAAAGAAATACACACGCGTGCGCGCGCACACACAGGGAATTCTCCAGTAATACCAATCAATCCATTTGAACCTGAATTCTAAAAAATAAAGATCTAAAAAAAAGGACTAAAAACAACCTTTAACTGCATTTATGGGTTAAATAGTGCAAAAATCTTTCATCCTTTTCAAATGATTCCTTCAAACCTTAGAAATTACCATGAATAGACTCAGAGACAGCCACTAATTAATAACATCATCGTTACAGCCATCTATAAACAACACGCACCATCACATTTCGAATTTAATGCACAGTAAATCTATATCAGTTTCAATGAAATAAAACCCCTTTGCATGAACCCAGAAACGAATCTTGCACAGCTATTAAAATTTCATAGACATTTCTATTTAAAAAATCACACAAAACAACACCCAAATTGCACATGCACCTGAAAAGAATGAAACCTTGGGAAAGATCTGATAGCTGTAGCAACAATGTTGAGTTCTGATGGCTCAAGCGAACAAACAAAACTGAGAAACTGCTGTTATTCACCAGCTACTGCACTCATTTCCCACATTTCAATTTTCCACTTTCTATTAAATAGTTAAGAAAAAATGAAACTTTAAACCAAAAAGAAATAAACAAGCAAATGGAGATAGAAAAGGAGAGAATAATAGAGCTGACCTTAAAATGCAGATGGTGATCAGCATTGAAAGAAAGAGAATTAGGGTATAAAAAGTGAAGAAGATTAATGGGTTTTGCTTCAAAGAGGTAAAGAGAATCTGCCAAAAGAGAGAGGTAGAGATACAGACAGAGAAACTAGTAAAATATATTTTTTATATGTAAAAGTGGGTGTTTTTGGCTTCGGAGAAAGAGGAAAGAGGTTGGCTTCGGAGAAGCCGAATAGTGCTCTCTCTGGTACAACAGATGGCATGTACTTCCTCACTCTTCACACACTCTCTGAGACTGGCAGACTGCCATGCGAGTGTATGAAATGGTATGTGCATATGCGTACGCTTTGTATTGTTAGTTTTGTTTCTCTTCTCATTTCTCTCTGTAATTATTAACTTACGTTCTTTTGAGTCTTGCTTTCAAAAACAAAAATAATATTAATTACATTATTTTATTTTATTAATTACATTATTTTATGAAATAGAAACGATAACCAGACCTTGCTTTGCTTTTGCGACTCTGTCATGATTTGTATATATGATGCCATTTTTCAGTGGTTTTCATAGAGTACTTACCATAACTGCTTTTATTATTTTGTATTAAAATTTTCTTTTTTTTCTTTTTTATTAGATACTCCGGATTGAAAATTTCTATGATTACTTTATTTATAAAAAATTTCTTTAATTCTATTTTGTATTAATTATCATAGGATGATATTATTTTTTAACTGATAAAATAAATTTTATTTTGTAAAAAATAAAATAATGATAGAATACACCATTATTTTACGTTATTTTAATTTTTAATTAGAGTAAATAATTTTTTTACTTGTAGGTTAAATAATAATTGAAATTGATGCTTGGATATGCTTATGAGTGGAAAATTGTATATTTAACCGTAGTATTTTTAATTGTTTTAATTTTGAGCTTTTTAACATTGAGCTTCATAAATATATTCGTGAACGAATTTTTATTGTTATTGATATTAATTATTTTAAAATTCATATAAATAATATAATTTATTGTTAGTCAACTTTTCATCAAATTTACCCATTAAAAACATATATTAAAAGAAAAATTAGATGTAATTAATTTTTTTGTTAAAATGATGGCTGAATTTTTTTATCCTATCAAGTTTTTGAACCAAATATAAAAAATATATATATATATATATACAAGTACTTCCGACTAGGGGTGAGCACGGTCCGGTTCGGTTTGAAAAATACAATTCTCCAGAATTGCTCCATGCTATCGGAGATTTAAAAATTAAGGCTCCAGAATTGCTCCAAATTTTCAGTTCAGGACAGTTCGGAGATTAAAAATGTCGGTTCAATTCAGTTCGGAGATCGGTTCTTCTCCAAATTAAAAATTTCGTTTCGGATAGCGGTTCTTCTCCGAGTTAAAAAAAATTAAATAAAGATATAATTAAGATCAAATTATTAAACTACAAACCATTTCATAATTTTATTATAAAATTAAATAATTTTTAATAGTTTTATTATCATTATTTTTTATTATAAAAATTGTATTAACATATATATAATACACTCTAATATACCATATAATTGTTAAATATTTTATGAAAAAATTATATAAATAATATATATCATAGAATAATAATAACAACCCCATAACTATTAAAAAGTACATTACATTAGAATTTTATTATTGAAGATAAATTTAAATTTTTCAACATAAATTATATTATAATATTTTGAAATGTTATTTACTAATTTAATATTTATTTAAAATAATTTAATTAATGATTGAAATTTTTATTTCAAATAATTGAATTAATATTTATTATTTTAGATTAAATGTTAAATTAGTAGGTTTAATATTAATAAAATCAATATAAAAATTAAAACTATATATAGTCTAATTCTATTAAATTATCGGTTCTAGTTTCAGTTCTTCGATTTGGTACAATTCGGAGCGGTTCGGGACGGATCTCGGTTCGGAGAATTCAAAATCTCTAGACTCGTCCCAATAAAAAATTTTGGGACAGTTCGGTTCGGAGAAAGTCAAATGGTCAATGGAAATTTTTGGTTCTGGAGATTTTCAGTTCGGCTTTTTAGAACTGCATAAGCTCTTCGAGACCCGTGCTGTTAAGATCCTCCAAGAATAGAACCACGAACCCTAAAGATTATGAACTCGTGTGTTACTAACTTGAAAACCCGAAGACAAATTGATGTCAAATCCAATATCGCTTATATCAAATTAAAGATAGAATGATCAAGATTAGAACCTACAGAAAACTAAGTTCTTTGAACCCTAACCCTTAACACGCCACAAGGATAGATCAATTCCTTGATAAGTGGTTTATGCATTCAACAAGAATTCAAGAATTCAAGCAATATGCAAAGGAAACAACTATGTTATTATTCAACTCAAATATCATTCAATTGTGTTTAAAACATATCAAAGGTTGGTTATTTATAGAATACCAACTCAAAACCCTAATACAAGATAGGAAACAAAAGTTGAAATTTGTCAAAAACTAATTCAGGCTGATTCGGACAACTGGCGCTCACCAGTGCCAACTCTCAGACTGGCCTACTGGCGCTTGCCAATTGATGCTAGCAGACTGGCCACTTTCTGAACATGCTAAATTGACACTCCTTGATGCTCGGTATGGATGCCTTCATGCACTTGGACTTGTAGAATATTGAACAAAGTCCAAACCCCTTCATTTGTCTTCTCATTTATGTCAACTCTAGCATGACTTTCTTTGTTGGTAACCCATCCTTGCATATAGCCATTTAAGGCCTCTTGAAGCTTCTTAGACCTTGACCTTGTGATTGGTCCTTGTGGCATGCTTAATGGATCCTTAGCTTTATCCTTAGCTTTCTTATTGTCCTCTCCATCAAGCTCACCATCTTCAAGCTTGGTCATGTTTGTATCATTCCCTCCTTCTTTAGGATGATTCATCCTTGAATCAAGCTCATCACCTACATTAAAAGGACTCAAATCAGCAGCATTAAATGTGCCACTCACATTATACTCACCTTTCAAATCAATCTTATAGGCATTATCATTGATCCTTTCAAGAACTTGGAATGGACCATCACCCCTTGGATTTAGCTTAAATTTCCTCTGATTTGGGAACCTTTCCTTTTGAAAATGTACCCAAACCCAATCTCCAGGTTGGAACACCAGTGGAATCCACCCCTTATTGACCCTCTCAGCCATTTTTGCATTTTGCTTCTCAATTCGCTCCTTAACATACTTATGTAGCTTTTTAACCAAATCTGCCTTAGAAGAACTATCAATACTAATAAGCTTGTTAAGAGGTAAAGGAATCAAATCAATAGGAGTCAAAGGATTAAAACCATATACAACTTCAAATGGTGAAATGTGTGTAGTGCTATGAACAGCCCTATTGTATGCAAATTCAACATATGGCAACAAATCCTCCCAAGATTTTAAATTCCTATAAATCAAAGCATGAAGTAATTGAACCAAAGTCTTATTCACAACTTCGGTTTGTCCATCTATTTGTGGATGGCAAGTAGTAGAAAAGAGCATTTTAGTTCCTAACTTACCCCATAACACATGCCAAAAGTGACTTACAAATTTTACATCTCTATCACTAATAATGGTCCTAGGTACTCCATGCAAATGTACAACTTCCCTAAGAAATAAGTCAGCAATATGAACAACATCATCACATTTATGACATGGTATAAAGTGAGCCATCTTACTAAACCTATCCACAATAATAAAAATACTATCTCTACCTTTCCTAGATCTAGGCAAACTAAGCACAAAGTCCATAGATAAATCTGTCCAAGGAACATCAGGAATAGATAAAGGTGTATATAACCCATGGGGTTACAATTTGGACTTTGCCTTTAAACACATAATGCATTGACCATAAACTTTATTAACATCACGTTTCATGCATGGCTAATAAAAATGCTCAATCAGAATGTCATAAGTCTTTTGAACCCTAAAATGTCCTATTAAACCTCCCCCATGTGCTTCTTTAACTAGGACAACCCTCAAAGAACAATTTAGAACACATAGGCAGTTTTTCTTGAAAAGAAAACCCTCAAACACATAAAAATCATTGAAAATAACCCCATTAGTACAAAATGCAAACACATTGCCAAAATCATGATCACTCACATATAACTCTTTTATAAACTCAAAGCCCAACAATTTAGAATCAAGAGTAGTAAGTAAAACATACCTTCGAGATAGTGCATCAGCAACCACATTCTCCTTACCTTTCTTGTACTTGATCATATATGGAAATTTCTTAATGAATTCCATCCACTTTGCATGTCGGTGGTTCAACTTGTCTTGCCCCTTGAGATGCTTCAAGCTCTCATGATCCATATGTATGACAAACTCCTTGGGCCACAAGTAGTGTTGCCATGTTTGCAAGGCCCGAACCAAAGCATAGAGCTCCTTTTCATAGGTTGGGTATCGAAAGGTTGTGCCATTTAGCCTTTCACTAAAATAGCATATAGGTATGCCCCCTTACATCAAAATAGCCCCAATCCCAATGCCATTAACATCACATTCAATCTCAAAGGTAGGTAAAACCAACAAAGGAGTACCACACAACTTATCTTTAAGCAAATTAAAAGCATGTTCTTGTGCCTCATCCCAATTAAACCCAACATTTTTCTTGACAATTTCATTCAATGGTGCAGCAATACTACTAAAATCCCTAATGAACCTCCTATAGAAACCAGCCAAACCATGAAAACTCCTAACTTGGCTAATATTTGTAGGTGTAGGCCACTCCCTAATTGCTTTCAACTTCTCTATATCAACCTCTAAACCCTTAGAACTAACAATAAAACCAAGGAAATTAACCCTATCCATGCAAAAACTACACTTTTTCAGATTGGCATACAACTTTTCTACCCTAAGAATTTCTAACACTCTACGCACATGCAAGATATGATCATCAATGGTTCTAGAATAAATCAAAATGTCATCAAAGTACATAACCACAAATTTACTAAGACACTCACGCAAGATATGGTTCATCAACCTCATAAAAGTACTAGGTGCATTAGTGTAGGCGGCGGGGTTCAGCGCGCGCCCAAGTGTTCGGCGACTACGACACTGTACAGGTTCAAGGCCCACTAGGAATACAACTTGGGCCTTTTTACAAGCTTTGGTTGGAGATGGGAGTCGCCACCTGAGTGAAATCCGGGAACACTTTTACAGCAACTGGATCCCACGGAGGGAGCCCAACAGCCGTCCTCAGATATTGGGTCCGGAAACTGGGTATGGGCTTTTGAATGGCCCAGCCGACCTTGCGATTGGTCTCCATTTGTATTTTATGTTTTATCATTTTTAACTATTTAATTATTCCTTTAATTACATGTGAATGGTTGTTTTGATCCAAACAATTTTTAAATTTTATAATTAAGTCCAAGTTTGATTATTAAGTCCATTTCCATGCAAGTGGATCCATATTTCATACACCATCAACACGATAATTCAAAATAAAATAATAAAAATAAAACAACCAAAATTAGAAACACACACAAAGAAAGGAGGGAGGAGAAATGAGTTACAACCCTTTTACATGCAGCATAAATAAAAATGAATAACAACTTAAATAAATAAAATAGCCCGTGGACTATCTAACATTTAAGCCTGCAACACAAATTAATAGTTAATTTTTCCAAGGAATAATAAACAACCTACAAAAAACGTAACAAAGTTAGTATAAAATAAAAATAAAAATAAAAATAATCAATAATTAAATTCTAACTAGATTGCAAGAAAAATTAAATCTAAAAAAATTAATAAAAGATATCAAATAACC
>CATIWO010565004.1:0-20911 GCA_949673435.1 Macaranga tanarius | reverse complement strand
TATGTAACATATTTTTGAAAGAATTGATAATTTATACGTTTATTTCTATATTATTATTTTATTGTCATGTTATTTTATGTTTCAAATATATTTATTTATATTTTTTTTAAAACGATTAAAATTTTTACTAAAATTATAATTAATGTTTATACAAAATCTAATAAATAATATACTACTATTATTTTAATTAAATAATATAGTACTATTATTTAATTAAATAATATACTACTATTATTTAATTTAAAAAAAAACCAATAATTAGCGACGGATTGCATTCCGTCGCTAATTTACCGACGGATTTTGAAAATCCGTCGGTAAAAATTAGTGACGAGCATTTTGCCGACGGATCAGAATCCGTTGGCAATCCGTCGCTAATGACGAAATCCGTCAGTAAATCCGTCGATAATTGCATGTTTTCTAGTAGTGAATCTGTTACTGATATTCCCATCATTATTCCATCATTAATCCATTACTAATATTTCCGTCACTAGGACGTCACTAATATTTCTATCACTAGTCCATCATTAATGTTACTATTTCATAATTAAATTTTTATATTATTTTTATAATATTTAATTTTATTTTTAATTACAATTTATTTAATGCATTTTAATATGATTAATAGGTGGAAATTCAAAATGAACAATGAAAATGCATTTTATAAAATAAAATAAATAGTATATATAAAAACGTACAAAAGTAATATCACTTGAAATTAACTAATGATGCACCTTATCTGCTTTTTCATTTAGTTTAGATACCAGTATCGAAACCTATCAAATATGTTAATAAGGTCTAAAAAAAATCCTGAAAATTAAATTGTGACGGAACAATCATCCCTCAAAAAATATTTTTTAATGAAATGATTTAATTAATAATTTTTTAGTGACGAATCATAGTCTGTCACTAAATTTGTCACTGGTCAGTCTTAAATCTATCACAAAATTTTTGGGCCAACTTCGTGATAGGTTTTGGCAACAAAATCTCTTTCTATCACAAATCCGTCACAACATCCATCATAAATTTGTCACAAAATCAGCCACTATTTTTTTCCAAAACATATCCGGGTGATTTTGTTGATGAAATTCACTTCTATCACTAATTCTAATTTTGGTCACTAGTCCGTCATTAATCTATCAGATGGAATTTTCTGTCACTAAAAATTCAGTTTTTATGGTGAACAAAAATTTAGAGTTAATGAGAATTAAAAAAATCAAATCAAATTAAGAATTTTAATCATATGAGTGGACATAACAATAAAAAAAATAATTTGATTATAAACAATATAATTATTTGACGAAAGAAAGATCTCATAAGTTCACTTAAAATTCACTACAAAAAAGCATTAAAATAGAGATGGCATTTTGTGACAGATATGACAGGACTTAGAACAAACAAACCATATTGCAACAAGAAGTAACTATTAATGACAAAATAATGATGGAAGCATATTCTGTTGTTAAATTTTATGCATAAAGTATTAATAATTTACTTAGAGATATATTAATGACAAATAGGTCATCCTAAATTAACAATGGATAAGTTATCTATCATTGTTAAGTATGGTCAATTTTGTAAGACTTGATTGCGACGGTTTTGTTCGTCATAAATTAGCAATGGATTATTCATCCATTAGCAAATATTAAGTAGTCAAGAACACTAAAATCTAATGGCGGTTCAAAATCATATAATTATGGAGAACTTATTCCATTGTTAAATTTTAGGTTATTAAAAGACACCTTCCCCCATCTAGCCACTTAACGTGCCGTTAATGTTAGCTTATTATGAGATTTTTTCAAAGGCAAAAGCATCAAGTTGCCCAAGTTGAAATAGCCTAAAGAAGCTAATTATGTTAATGATCCAAATTTCTTCATCACTTGGTTAGTCATCCAATAGAAAAATTCTTCACACTAAAAGAATTATGAAATTTCATGTAAAATAAGATGTTATCTTTGAAGATAAAACTACATTTGCCGACTTTGTTGCAATTGAAAGTTCAATTCCATCTTTCGACTTGTGGTGATCTTGAAGGGGAACAAGAAGAAGGCCAAGAGGAATAAGTTTCACCAAGGAAACCAAAGAAGAGGACAAGAGGAGAAAGCTCTAGTGCTCAAGGTGTTGAGGATGAATCTCAATGGGTATCCTCTCTTTGGTAGGATGTCCATTAATTATGGAATCAAATTTCAATGCAAGATTTGATAGGGTGGATGCAAGGCTTGATCACAATAACTGAAGGATGGATCATCTTAAATATGACGTGCACTACCTCTATCAACATAAAAATCTCACTTGTCAATGGACCTCTTACTAAAGACATAAAAGAGATCAAGGCCAAGAAGGAGATGATCCACAAGCTTATGAGCTTTAGCACTATTTTACGTGTTTTCATGCATTCTACACCATTTATTTTCATGCATTATGTTTTTCCATTTTAAGTTATATCTTGCATTCATTTCTCTTCGACCATATTATTATTGATATTTTTCTTATTCTTGTAATGAAAGTTAATTTTTAATGATATGGTTCTTTTCTTTCACTTGTTTATATTGCTCATTGTCTCTTTTACTTCTAACCCTTTTTGACTTTGCCAAAAGGTGATAAGAGTAGCATTTTGAATGTTTTTAATTTTGAAATTTTTAATTGAATGATTTTAAATTTGAAAGTTAATGTTTGAATGTTAATGTTGAATGCTACAAAAAATGCATATTGGAATGAATATTGGCTAACATGGATATGAGTTATTAAATATATTTTAAATGCTCCAAATCTTATTAAAAATATAATCACTTAAGCATATATTGCGGGGGAGAATTAATTTGAAAACTCTAAGTATATGTTAAGGGAGTATATTAATCAAACTCACATACATACTTTTGAGGATTTTTAATTATTATTTAACATTGTTTATCAAAGTTAAAAAGGAAAGATTGTTAACCATTTGTATGATCAATCTCTAATTGACCTAGATTTTGACTTGAGTGTATTTGTAAGTTAGGATCAAAACAATGGTCATATGCATAAATGAAAGTAAGAATCAAGCACTTAGGAGCTTTAAAAGTTCAAAGAAGGCCAAAATTTGAGTGTCACGGTCGTCAAGAAGACCTTCATGATCGTGATCAAGAGTTCTAGTGCTCCTCATGAGCCAAGTCACGATCCTGAGGAAGCCCACGAGCCAAGGCTTCAAAAGTTTGAAAACCACGATTGTGAAGAAGAGTTCCAATACTCCTCTTGATCGTGATCACGATTGTGAGTATCCTTACAAGTCTCTCCTTTAACCTTCCAATGGTCCTTTTAAAGTGTAACAACTAGATTCTCAAGTATCACAATTGTAAGCATCCTCCTCACGACTATCAATATGCCTTTATTTGAAAAAAGGTGAAAATTCATTAAATAAATAAGGAGAAGAATGGAGCTTGAAGACCTTATTTCTAATAGCTAGTTTTTGATTCTTTTACTATAAATACCTCTTAAAGAAAACATTTAAAAGGTCAAATAGTTAGTTAGGCAATTTATTGAGAGAATTAATTGAGCATTCAAAGGCTTTGTAATCTTTTAATCAAATTCTTCTTTGTATACTTTTTTGTATTCAACTCTTGTGAGAGTTGATTGATAGGGTCTCTCTTTCTATACTTTTTTGGGTTAAGAAGAGGATAATGAGGATCTACATTAATAAGGTTTAAGTGTTAAGCTTGGAAAAATACTTGGGTGATAAGGTTTGAAGAGTGAGGCTAGAAAACTCTTGATTGTATTGTAAGGTTTGGTGTTGAGCCGTTAAGGAACACCTTTGTAGCAATCTTAACTAATAGATTGAGGGTTCACAATCCTAACTTGTAGATAGGTTAAGTAGAGTAGGATTATTAAAAATTCAAACCTCTACAAATCACTTGTGTTCTTTTTATTCTTAAACTAGTTTAATACATGTCATTTCTCTTTAATTTTCCCTTAATCCTAAATTTCCTTTTCAGTCCATCAAAATTCTGTATTCACCCCTTTAAGGCTTTCAAATGTTTGAAAAATTTGTAACTGAAAAAATTTGACTAAATGTCAATAATAATAAAGGTCTCAAATTTAAATTCATCGACAACTAAAATTTGAAGTTTACTTAATTAATTTATAAGTTTATTTCCAGAGTAGTAACATTAAAATTTTAGAACTTTTTTTATCTTTTATTTTTTCTTTAAAATTTTTTAACAAATGTCAGATTTATTTTATAAAAAAAAAGTTAAAAGTAATTTTTGAAAATATTAAATTCTTAAAATAAAATTGAATAAAAATAAGAGAAAATGTAAAGTTCAAGAAGTAAATTGAAATAATTTCAAAAGTAAGATATAATTGATAATTATCACTATATTTGTAACACATCTTATCATTTTTTCAAAAAAAAAAAAAAACTCATTACTCTAAAATATAATCAAATAGAAATGTGATGAAATTACATATTCATTTTTATGTAAATTAAGATTACACAAGAAAATGCAAGTATGAGTTGTAGAGAGCCAGGAATTATAAAATAAGTTGTGGCGTATGAGTGAATTAAACTTGAGCCATTAAACGTACGGCCATGCATGTACATGAACAGAAATGTCCCAGTCAAACCACCGAAGCGACAATTATTCCCATTCTGCGAAACAATAACTAAAATAAACACAATTCACAATATAATTGCAGATAAAAGTGACAGATATCTGTATCTTCAATATGATTGGGAAACGTGGCAAGTTTTGCCACGTTGTGAAAGGTTATTTGCTGAAATGGATGGAGATCTGATCCCATTGAAGGGCCCACATTGCTATCCAGCCAGCCAACAAAGCCAATCGAATCAGTGAGAGAGAGAAAAAAGATCGATGACGTGGCCGTACAATGGCCAAAACTTTTTGTTAAAGTAGACGGAATTAATCCTGACCACTTCATTCAGTGGCTCGTACAATCCCTTATTCGGTGCCATTTCTCCTTAATAATGATTTGATGTTCCTATCTTTTTCACTCCATCTACATTTACTTGTATTTTCTAACAATAATAGAGTACTATTTTCATACCCTTAGGCCTTAGCCAAAAATTTTTGATTAAAATAGCTTACTCTATCGCTACAATTGTTGAAATTAATTGACAAATTATTTGAACGACATTTGGAATAAAAATTATAATATAGAAAGTGGCGTTAGATAATTACTGAAAAATTTTAACTACTTTTTTTTTTTTTTTTCTGATTAAACTCGAATACCTGCAGCTCAAATGGTTTAGAAAAAAAAAAAAGAAAAAACCCACTCTATCCTCGCGCAAATAATTGTCGTATCAGCCTAATCAATAGGCTTTCAGTGGGAAATGGCCAAATGGGACATGCAGTTCTTAAAAGTTAAAAGCTAGTCCTATCAAAATCGGTTCTTGCCAATACCAGTTTTTTTAACATTGTAAGTTTTTTTTAAACAAAGTCCATATTTCAGGGCTTGGTGCGGGATCCAGTATCATCGGGACGGAGAAGAAAACAATCAGCAGTTAGTTGTTAAAAGTTAGTATATTTTAAAAATTATTTTTGTCAACCACTACTAAAGTGATATCTCACATGTCTAGTATAGGGAGATGAATTGAACTCAAAACCTCTTTATCTCAAGAGCAAAAACTCTTGCCACTTGAGTTAGACATTGTTTAATAGTAAACAATGCATTTTCATTCAACACGGATTTATTTAAATCTCAAGACTTGCAAGAAGAGAGACAAATATAAAATTCAGCCGGGGAGGACACAGATGACTACACATTTTTCCATATAAGAACTAATTAATTGCGAAAACGTCCCATGAGACTTTGACATGGCAACAACCAATTGAACCACTTTTAAGACATCAAATTCAATAACACAACTTTGGAATTGATCTTGACAATACAACCTGAAATGCCATTTTAGAATCAAAAGCCTTAACTACTTTTGAGAATAAGTAAAAAGTCATCATGCTAATTTCATTAATAGCTTTTGTCAAATTTCATCAATAACTTTTCTGAAATGATTAGCTGATAAAAAATTATTCTAGTTTAAATTATGTTTTAAAATCGGACTGTGATGCATATAATCATCACAGCCCAAATTGTAATTGGAAAAAATACATGAATTGTGATCGGAGAATAATTCAGGGCAAAAGGAAATACTTGGTGTAGAAAGCCCCTTACTAGCAAGTGGAGCCGATGCAACATGGGCGGACACGACTTATTAGTCCCCCCTTTGTTTTTTAGTGGCTTAGGGTATAATGGTACATGAAATCAATAAATCCATTTAAAACTATCTTTAAAAAAAGTGAAATTTAGGAGATATATATTATGGATAAAAATGCCATCCAATAAAAATATAAAGAAGAAAAAAAATCTCTATAAAAGTAAAAAACAGATTCTCTTGTTGTCCGAGAATCTCTTTCTACCGGCAGAAATGGCAACTCCTCTCAGGAGCAACAGCAGGCTTTCTATTGCCATGGAAAGAACTGGCCAATGGTAAATTAAATTAAAGTATGCTTTTTAATTATTAATATTTGATTTGGGTATATCATAATCTGATCAAATACTAGCATTTCTAATGATTCAGGGTGTTTTCTCAAGAGATTCCAACAGATGTGGTGGTGGTGGTTGGTGAAGCCAATTTTTCACTTCATAAGGTATGTATACTATTGTTAATTACTTTTTTTTTTTTTGTTTTCTGTTGTTTTGGGTTTATATGTTGTTCTAATTTTGCTTTTGATTACAGTTCATGCTAGTGGCAAAGAGCAACTACATCAGGAAGTTAATAATGGAAACAAAAGAAGCAGACCTGACAAGAATCAATCTTTCTGATATACCTGGAGGTCCTGAAATGTTTGAAAAAGCAGCAAAATTCTGCTATGGGGTCAACTTTGAAATCACAGTTCAAAACGTAGCAGCTCTTCGCTGCGCTGCTGAGTATCTTCAGATGACCGATTTATACTGTGACAACAACCTAGTTGGCCGAACTGATGATTTTCTTGCTCAAGTCGCGTTGTCCAGCCTCTCTGGTGCCATTGTCGTGTTCAAATCTTGTGAAGATCTTCTTCCCATGGCTGAAGACCTTAAGATCGTCCAAAGATGCGTTGACGTTATAAGCACCAAGGTATGCAATACCCTTTTCAATTTCTTTTATTAGCTGATTTGTTGGATTAAAAATAATCATGATGACGTGGTTTGGTTCTGTTGGTTTTAGGCCTGTAATGAAGCGAACTTTCCGAGCCGGTCACCACCAAACTGGTGGACAGAGGAGTTGTCCATCTTAGACATAAAATTTGTTGGGAAGATCATTTCTGCAATGAAACAACGTGGAGCCAAAGCACTAACCTTGGCTAGTGCTATAATAAATTACACTGAAAGAAACCTTAGAGATTTAGTTCGTGACCACACCGGCAATGGCATCAGGTCTTTTGATTCTGAAGATTCTGAAATCAGAAGCCGACAACGAGAGATCTTACAATCAATTGTCTCTCTTCTGCCTTCAGAGAAAGCTGCTTTTCCAATCAACTTCCTTTGCTGTCTTCTCCGATCAGCAATCTTCCTCAAAGCCTCTACAGCCTGTAAGAACGAGCTAGAGAAACGAATCTCTGCCATATTAGAGCATGTAACAGTTGATGATCTTTTGGTATTGTCTTTCACTTATGATGGTGAGAGACTCTTTGATCTAGAGAGTGTGAGGAGGATCATATCAGGGTTTGTAGAAAAGGAGAAGAGCATGGCCGTGTTCAGTGGTGGTGATTTTAAGGACACTTGTTCAACGGGTATGCAGAGAGTTGCAAAAACAGTGGATGCGTATCTTGGGGAGATAGCAACTTATGGAGAACTCAGCATCTCCAAATTCAATGGAATTGCTATGTTGGTACCAAAAGGATCAAGGAGAGTTGATGATGATCTCTATCGTGCTATTGACATCTATTTGAAGGTAAATTATCAAATGAATTATGGATTAATCAACTGAACTTCTAGATCTTGGTCATCACTTCACTGTCTAATTATTTGCTAATATATAGCTAATTAGTCTTGTCAGAAACTGGTACCGTAGCTAATTAGATTTGGTGTTATAAACCGATGAAAGGGTTCTTAGCTTATCATTTTGAAAGAATTAGTTGAACATTATAGTCTAGTTGCTATATGCATGCTATCTAATCAGCTTTTACTGTTGGAAATTGATGAGCATTGGCTTGGGCTTTCAGCTCAGTTAAATATTGGTCATCATGAGCAGGACACCTTAGTCTATTTGCTAGTATATCAGGAGTTTTATACTAAAAGTTCGTAAGAACTAAAGAGAATTTAGACTTTTGGATTAATTAGCACGAATGTGACACGGTAACAGGCATCCTTTCTAATAGCTAAGAATTATGAATTGGAGGATTAGTGCAAGTGTTGTACTCTCATTCATGCACTTGTCTGTTAGTAGTTTAGGCTTTTGAATTAGTATAAGGGCTATTTATTTATTTATTTATTTTTTTTGATCTGCAGGCTCATCCGAACCTTGACGAAATCGAGCGAGAGAAGGTGTGCAGTGTGATGGACGCATTGAAACTATCATATGAAGCTAGGCTTCATGCTTCACAAAACAAACGCTTGCCAGTTCAGATAGTTCTGCATGCCCTTTACTTTGATCAGCTGAAGCTAAGAAGTGGAGTAGATGATCATAGCATCTCTGAATCCGTTGTTTCTAATAGTAGGAATCAGTTACAGACGGATGTTTCTCTCATCAGAGAAAACGAGGCACTAAGATCGGAGCTTCTGAAGATGAAAGTTTATATCTCAGATATGCAAAAGAATAATCAAGGGACTTCTTCTAAGAGCGGGCCTCGCAAACCAACCTTCTTCTCATCTATGTCCAAGACTTTGGGAAAGTTGAATCCATTCAAGCATGGATCTAAGGATACTTCTCATATTGACGATGGTGTTGGTGTGGATCTAACAAAGCCTAGAAGAAGAAGGTTCTCTATTTCTTAATTAAGCGTGTGACTAGTTGTACATGATCATCATTTGGGTTCTGTTTTACATGTTCTTTTTAGTGGTGGATTTTCTCTTTGAAGTTCGCACTTTTGATAGGGAGGATAATCCATTTTGTGTAATTGTGCTCTGAAGATTTGTTTCAATTTGGTGATTGTATTGAATTGATAGTTTTATGGGGTTTCATTGTGTTATGACAATGGGTATATTTTAGGCTTTCAGACGTGATAAAATCACAATTTTAAATGTTTATTACCCCACTATAATTTTGGTTTGGTTTGGATTGTTATTGGCAAAACACTTTGCACATACCAGAAAAAAAGAAGTATGAGAATTTTAGATAGTAAAAATCTCAAAATTTTCCAGTAAAAGAAAATAATGATAAAGATAAGAGATGAAAGATTGTAATGTTTTTAAAGTCTTGGAAATTGTATTTAGAGTCATATTTGTAAGGATGTAGACAATGTTTCATTAGGACATAATTATTTAATTAAGAGATATTATCATTTATTGACTAGTTGTTATTCAGAAAAAGCCTATTCATCTATTTTTTAAGAACATATACGAGGACATGGCCATGTACTAGGCTATGTCTGTCAACACACCATGAGATATGCCTCCATCCTTACTCATATCTGCTCCTGAAAGTCTCTTCAAAATTTAAATCTTAATGAATATGGTTGGGAACACGCCCATTACAACAAGAAAAAAGTGATATTGAACAGAAAATAAAAATAAAATTTTATATTTCAGAAAATTACCACGGATTTGAAATAGAAAATTAATATTGTCACATAAATTAGAAACAAAAATAAATTCCATCGCTAATCATGGCAGAGTAAGATGGCAAAAAAATAGTATTTACCACATAATTTTAGTCTGTTACCAAATATATCGACGGAATAATCCATTGTGATTTTACTATTTTTATGATGGAATTCCAATCCACTACAAAATTTATGACGGAACTTTAATTTGTTACGAATTAGCTACGGATAATTCTATAGCAAAAAAATGCAACAGATTTCATTCCGTTTCTATTGTTGAAAAGGACAAAATTTCCGTTGTAAATTTTAAAATGGAAACTCATTTGGTTTCAATTTTGCAATGGGTTACTTTTTTTGTTGCAAATTTTTGAAAAAATAACAATGAAAAAATCCATAGCTATTAGGATAAAAATAATAATAATATAACTATAAAATATATTAAAATATTTCTTCGAAAATCATATATATTATTTTGCTAGAAAATCTTATTGCATTTATAATTGTTTCATTTTACTTTTTTGCAATTCTTTTATTTTGGTTTTAGTTTCCAAACAACAATTTTTGCAACGAAATTCTAATCTATTACAAAAGTAGCTATGAATTCTTTCACTCTATTTTTGAAACGAACTAAAGTTCTGTTGAAAATTTTGAAACGGATTACATTTCTGTTTCAATATTTGCATTTGTAAATTATTTTATTTTACTTTTTTTATGATTTTTTTTTTTTTGGTGTGAGTTGTCAAATGGATAGTTAGACATGGTTATTAATTTTATGATATTTATTTAGTTATTAATTTCCGTTATATTAAGTAAGAAATTAAATAATTTAATATATTGATGAATTTCACATAAAAATAGACTAAAAATAAATTTTACAAATTAAAAAAGTATAATTTGAATATTATATTTTGTGTTTAAAAATATAAACGCATGACTTAATTTGTTTAAATTTTGAATTGGGTGTAAACGACTTCTAATAGAAGTTTACTTACTACTCTTTTGTAGAGTATGAGTTTTACGTTTAATGTACGTAATACAACCCAACAATCCAAGAAAAAAAAAAGAAAAAAAAAAGCAGAACACATATAAATTCCTTTGCACAGAAAAATACTCTATGTATTTTTCCTCTCCCTCTACACCAAAAATACTCGGTGTATTTTCTCTCATTCTATATAATTTCATTGATATTTAGATTATAAAGACATAGCAGTAAAGGCTCCGATCAACATATTTACCACAGTTTCCGCTGCAGGAGAAAAGGGTCAGTAATCTGTATTTTTTTATGATTTATTATTCTTCCCTTTTTTCCTTTCATTTTGAATAGTTGAATAAAAATATATTTTTGTTTTTATAGCAAAATAGACTTTTTACTCGATAATAATTTATCTGTAGTAAACATATAATATGTATATGTAGTTTGTATTCAATATAGGAGGACTAATTATATATTCTTCTATTTTTGAAAAACTGTTAGAAAATTAAAACTTTCGTAATTTAAATTTTATTTTTTAAACTTTTTTAATTTTTCTTGTTAGACATAATTATATTTTTTGTCTTACAAAATGCAAATGTTTTTTAAATAAATAATTATATAATTTTTAAATAAATAATTATATAATTTACATTGACTAAGAATTAAAACTATATAGTTTTATTGAAGCTATGAAATTTATTTTATAATTTTAACTCAAAACTACATGGTTCCATTAGAAAATCAAACTATATAGTTTTGGTAGGGAACATGAATAAGGAAATCTAAACTCCTTCTCCATTATTTTCTTGTGACCACCACTCTACTTCTTCATATCCTTCTATGATTTTTTTTTTCTTTCTTCAATTAAACACCATAAGCCAAGCATCTAAGCTCTCAATACAATTGCTTCTAAAACTTTCACTTCATAGAGCACCTACAAATTGACTTCCTTTCCATTTGGTTACTATCACCATTTCATCTCTATATTATTCTTTTTATTTTCTTTTCCAACAGAAGCCGTTATACGACCTACTGTTGCTATAAACAACTTTGAGATCAATCGACTATTATTCAAATGGTCTCAATATTAATTTGGAGGATTGTTGAGTGAATATTCTAATTTTCATATCACAACCTTCTTAGAAATTTATGATACTTTTAAATGAATAAAGTGATCAATAATGACATATAATTGAGATCATTTCATTTGTCCTTGGGGGATAAAGTAAAATTATGACTTAAATCTTTAGCTCCTAATTCTATCAAAAGATGAGAGCTGTTATCCAAAACTTTTCTTGTTAAATATTTTCCTCTCGAAAAGACAACAAAATATCGTTAAGAACTTACGACTATTACATTGAGAAGTGAGAAGCAATTAAGTGACATATAAATCAAGGTCCAAACTAAAGAAGTGGAAGAGGATGAACTCAATGCCGATAGCAATGACGAAGAGCATAAGAGAAAGGAGTCCTAAGAAGGCCTAACAAAGTAATATACAAATCGTCTACCTTTTCCATAAAGGTTTAGCAAAGCGAAGTTCGATAGACAATTTAAGAAGTTTCTTAAAGTGTTTAAGCAAGTCAACATTAGCATACCTTTCCTAATAGCCATTACTCAAAATTCCTCCAAGAAATCGTGTCTTACAAGAAGAAATTATTGAAATTTAAGACAATCACTATGAATGAGAAGTGCAACAATATAATTCAAAATAAGCTTCCACCTAAACTTAAGAATCCTGAGAGTTTTCCTATACTTTGTGAATAGGTAAATTAACTATGTATAGAGATTTATGTGATCTTAGAGCTAATATGAGTTTAATGCCACTCTTTTTGTGCATGAAATTAAACGTAGGCGGCCTAAAGCTAACAACCATATCACTTTAAATGGTAGATAGAACAGTGAAATATCCTATAAGGATGTTAGAACATGCACATATAAAAGTTTGTCAATACTACGCCCTAGGTGCTTTTGTGATTTTTAAGATGGGCGAGAATATTTAAATTCCAATTATACTAGGACAACCTTTCTTAGCAACTTCAAGAGCTATAATAGATGATAAAAGAAGAAAAATGGTGCTAGAAATTAGAGATGACAGAATTGAGTTTGATGTGTTCAAAATGATAAAATAACCAGCAATTACAGAATCTTGCTTTTAAATGGATGCGATAGATATATGTGTAAAAGAAGTATTCACTCAATAATACCTAAAGGACCCACTGATGTAAATTGCAAGTATATAGATCGTACAAGTAAAATAGTTTATTTAATTACGAATGTGGATTCCATAAAGAAGAGTTAATTACTATTTCATTTGGTTAATTAATTGTTTAAACAAAGCAAAATAAATTTATGAAAAGGAAATTTAAATTATAAAATCTAACTTAAATTAAATGTAGATTAAATTAAATAAATAAAAACAAATTCAAATTATTTTGAGAAAACAATCACTAATAATGCAATGTACTAGAGATTCTCTTTCAATGTGGTTCAAATATCAAACTTAAAACATTAATATCCTAAACTAACTCAAGGTTTACACATGATGCTACTACCTAGCTTCTCATAAATTTCTCTTGGATAATTATAATATTAAATAGTTAATTCAATTATTAATCAAAACTCATAAACTCTCACTTTTTAAAGATTAATTAATAAATTCTTAACTAAACTTAAGAACATTAAGTAAATGTGCAATATCAACATCCAATAGATATCTGTACTCATTGAAATTAATAGTCTTTTTTAAGTCTTAAATAAAAGTCTCCTCTCGGTTTTAAATTACTTAAATAAAACTATCAATTAAAAATTTTAAGTCTTAAGTATATATCGTCTTTGGCCAAAGGTCCAAATTGGACCCTCAACTTTACCCCAAAGATTGGATTGGACCTTCATATTTTTTTATTTCCATATGAAACTTTATGTGACAATATCGGGGTCAAATGCACGAGAGGGTACTGAACTTTAGTTTTATTTCAATTTAATCACCAAACTTTAATTTGTATCTTTTTAGATACCATACTTTTATTTAGTTTCAGAATAGTGACTCACAAAATTTTTTGACACCTGAACAATCCAAAATTACTATTTTAATTTAGAATTTTAAATTTTTTTACAAATAAGTCCATATTTTCTATATATTTATTAAAAAATAAGAACAAATTTGAAAATTATTTTAATTTTACTTAATAAGACTAGACTCATTTTGAGTAGTAATATAGGTTAGGAGAAAGTAAACTTCTAAATTTTTTGTAGCTTTTGAACTAAATTGAAAAAATAAAGAGATTGAGGAATTAACATAATTTGAAGAGAAATTTAGAGGACTGAAAACTTTTAACAGTATTCTTTTTGAAATAAATTTAAAGTTAGGTTACCAAAAAGAAACAAATTGAAGTTTAATATCCGAACTGCAATTAATATGAAGTTGGGTAACTACCGTTGCATTTAACCCGACAATTTCGTCTCAAATTGGACCTTACATAAACGGCAGTGCAAAATGATGTTAAGCTTAGCTGAGTTGTATGTATGGGTCCCACTCTTTTTGTCAGATTCATTAGACATGCCTCCCTTTCTCTCTCCCATATGATATAAGGAAAAAAAAAAAAAAGCTTTAAGTCCATCTTCACTAACAAATGCACTTTTTTTAGCTCAAAAAAAGAAAAAAACAAATGCACTTTTTTTAAAAAAACAAATGAAATAATTAAAACAATTAATTATCGTAAGCACTCAAGATTCCTTTCTCAAGAAAGTAAATTAGATTTTTTTCCACAGAAGATAACCACACTTTGATAAATCATTAATTTTAGTACAGAGTACACATACAATATCCCTTCTACAATTATTGAATTTTTTTTCCTATAAAAGAGAATGATTGAAAATAGTAAAGAAGTAGAAGTGATGAAAAATGAACAAGCAAATATCCTAACCATTAACATGAGTTGTTGTCCAAATATTGTAACAACCTATATGACTATGCAATTCTTCTTACCCACTTGCTACTCATCATCATCCTTCTCTTCACTGCCTTCTTCATTATCTCCTTTCTCTTCATTCACCTCAGACATTAACTTTTTAGATTCCTCTTCATCCTTGAGTCCTCCAGCCTATCCCTTGTTATTAGCTTTCAATTTCTTCTCATGCTCTGGTTTGTGCTTCTTAGCCTTGGCAATGTAAGGTGCTTTCTTAACTTTAAATAATGACTTCCATTTATCTCCACCAGCTTTGCCAACAACAACAATAGATTTGTTCTTGGTCTAAACTCCTCCATGGAAATGAAGAAAGCACTGGCCAGCAATTCAAAAAAAACTCCGTTAATTACCCATTAACAAATTAAACAATTTTTCCAAATACCATTCCTAAAAAAAGCAGTAAAATCAAGAAAAAAAACTCTAGCACTAAAAAATTCAAAATCTTCAATTTTCATTATTCTCCTAATCCTAGACATAGGAAAGCTACACATTAATCTTCACTTTTTTTAATATCATCTTCTGCATATGGTTTTTTCTTCTAGTTTTTCTCTATTTTGAAAACTTTTGCTCCTGCTGCTTCAATTCTTAGGTACTTCCTCCATTGAGAGCTTAAAGGTGAGGTGATTGACAATACTAACGATTCTTTAGCCTTGCCATTAAGAATCTTATTCTTTTTATTATTCTTATTATCTTTATGTTTTTATTTATTAGGTGATTTTAAAGGTTCTTTACATCCATATGCTATTGTTGATGAATCTTAAAAAAATCAAGGAAGAGCTTCTTAACAATTGGGGATTTTATTAATAGGAGAGGGAGGAGATCGGGGCTAGAGCTAGTAAACTGTTTTGTTTAGAAGTCAAACAAAAAGGTAGGGCCCACACTGCCAGTACAACACATACTTAACTTTTGTTTGGGCTTCCATTTAGATGAGGTCCAATTTGATATAAAATTATCACATAAAGTTTCAAATGGGAAAAAAATATGAAAGACCAATCCAGATTTTGGGGTAAATTTGAGGGTTTAATTTGGACCTTTGGCCTATTGTCTTTTAATTTCAATACACTTAATTATGCATAATGACAAAGTATTAAGCATAAAAGCAAAATCTATATGTATGAACCTTATAGTGGATCAAAATAAATAACTTAAGTTTAATATGTCCCCAAGCTACTTAAATAACTACTGTATATACTGAATCTAACTACTTATGGTAATACAAATAAGAAACATAGAGAATCTTGAAAATATCTTAATATAATAAGAAGGTATAATAAAACACCTTATTCTTCATTTTGAATAAAATCTCTTTTCCCTAAACTCTATTTTTATAATGTTGAAAACTAATCTAATAAAAACTAATCTAATGCCTATCACTACTAGAATTTAGCAATGGAAATTTCCGTTGGTAAATGAATGAAATTCATCGCAAATAAGAATTACCGACAGATTAGTATCCGTCGGTAAAACACGCATCACTAATCATTACCGACGGAGTTTAACATTCCATCGACAAATTAGCAACAAAAATTTTGTTTCTAATTTAGATTTTCCGTCGGTAAATTAGTCAAGTCATTTGATATATTAGTCGGCTTTTACCGACGGAGTTTATTGTTTATCGATGGATTTTTTTGTCGCTAATTAGAGACAAAACCATTTTCGTCGGTAATTTTTGGCATGATATTGGTGACAGATTTCTTATTCCGATGCTAATTTTAATAGTTTTTTTTTATTTTTTCTTTATTCACCTCTAATTATTAAATTAACATATTATTTATCTAATTAGTTTAAAATAAAATCATACATTAATAAACAACACAATGAAGAATATGCACAATAAAAAAATTTTATTTATGCTAAAATAATTGTATTACATCAATTTAATAAACCAACAAACTACTCAAAAATACGATTATAATTTATAACGCTAACCTTATCAACGTTTCTCATGTTCTTTAATAAAAGTACAACTATAGCTGCTTCTAAAAATAATAAATGTAAAACATTTAATACGTCAACAACTTGATAAATTACTGGCAACATAATAGTTCAACTGCCTATAATTTACTCATAAATCCAGGAGTGCAGGCTGCATTACTGTAGCTAATAGGGCCATAATGGAACCAAAAGGCAATTTCTTTTCGAGCACTCTCAACTGAGTTTCACCCATGGCTAACATTCCTACAAATGAAAAGCAAAAATTTTGTTGTTATGTATATAAATATAAATGTAAAGAGAGAATAAAGAATTGCCTTTATAAAGAATAATATCATATATAGTAGGACATGCTAAAAGTATGCTTTAATGTTGGCGGCAAAAAACTCATTTCATCTTAAAGAAAAACTAAATTACAAAATGGACATACAGTGACATTCATATGGGGATATGTGTATTAAGTGTAAAATGGGCCATGGCATGGAACCAAAAAAAATATGTGCATTCAAGACGAGTCAAGTAGATTAGCGTACAAATGTTCAAACTGAGCAAACAAAAATGTCTATATAAAAATTGAACCAAATGAAACAGTATATGACAGCAATAATAACAATAAGAACAATGTTGTAAACTAGCAGCAGTAGCAACAAAAGGACTTGAACAAAGTTGCACAAAGCCACAAACAAAATTAAATGGATATGAAGAGCTAAATAAAAACAATAACAATAAACTAAATTTCAAATAAGGAATTAAAATAAACAGAGTAGGGACCTTAAATTATAGCTACAATACTAAATTAAAATAACTAGAAGCTGCTTATAAACTACTCAAAATGCAACTAAATAACATAACAAAAACTAACATAATAAAAGCATAGGAGTAGTAATTGCAGCAAAATAGAATAATTAATCTTCTAACTCAACTGTTGCAAACCGAGAAAAATAGAATTAATTTAAATCACAAATTGCTCCATGTTCTTAAATATAGAGGACAAAGGCTAATAAGTGAGAGGCAACCACTTAACAAGTACCAAATAGAAATAGAAAAGAGGCCAAGAGCAATTAAGATTCTTGCATTAGTATCAAGATCCTTTCTTAACTAGGTTGTCCAAGAAGTCAAAACAATCTTCCAAGGAAAACATGTAAACATATTACAGTAGAAAAAGGATGACAAACATGGTAAAATTCTATTTTAAATTTTGATGTGATGATAAGCTTAGCAAGAAATGTAAAGTTACTCTACCAGCTTAAATCAATATAATTTAATAATATCTTCTTTAAAACAAGTATATAACACTTGCTAGGGTGAGTATTCTAATCAAGATCAGTAACATGCAATTTGAAAGAATTTTACATTAAATTGCATTTATACACTGCAAGCTAAGGGACAACATTATGGCTATTAGTAAAGAAGCTTCAGAAAAGATACCAAAATGCAAAGCAAAAGATGGCCATCTTCTAATAAAATTCAATAATTTAATATATTTACTTAATACTTAATATTAAACTAATTTTATACATATTTAATTAATATTCTAATTGGATTTAATAAAAAAAATAATTTATACTAATTAGGTTAAATGACCCTTGATTTTTAACATAATTCCACCATCCTCAACATATTTTTATAGTTCAATTTAACACACAACATACAAAAATTTCCATCAATTAACCTAATTAAAAATAAATCTGATTAAATCATACATAACCTAACTAACTTCCACCTATAATTTATATAAATCTATTTAAAAAAAATATACATATAATTAGCATAAATTCTAGCATATCAATTAATCAATTAGATAAATATTATTAAGTGTTGTATAATTTATTTATTTTTTAAATAAATAAATAATTTTATATTTCACACATATATAACAAATAAATGAAAAATATGAAAAAATGGTACCACAGTAGCAGGGTCGCTATTGGCGGCCATAGCAGCAGCTCCACTGCTTCCGGCAGCAGTAGGCAGTTGGAAGCTGCTATAAAAGCAAATCTGTTCAAATGGCAGCAATGGTGGCGGCATGGCTTTATATGTCGGCGTTATGGCTTCAGACGGCAACGACATGGCTTCAGACAGCGGCGGCGGAAGAAGCTTCATTAGATATATATATATATATATATATATATATATATATATATATATATATATGAGAAAAAGAAGAGGAAAAATGAAAGAAATGGAGGAAGAATAAGGAGGGGTGGGAGAAATAAAGCTCGATTTGGCCTTTAAACTTTTTGAAAATGTTTAAATTGCCCTTTTTTGACCTTTTTCATCAAATTATCCCTGAACTTTGTAATAAATGTCAAATTTCCCTTAAAAATTTTATTTACACCTCTGTTGTATAAAATGTAAACAAATATCATAATAAAAATTACAAATAACTCCCTGATGGTTTAATTAATTAACAAATTAGTCCATACTTTCATAAAAATATTTAATAAGAAAAATTAAAATTTTATTTTTTAAAATTATATTCAAGCCCTTAATTTATTTATAGTATATTATATTATTAGACAAAATTATTTAGTTACTAATAATTTTTAATAATATTTGAAATATTAAAATTTATTTTATTTATTATATTATTAATTTATTTATTAATACATATAATTTTGAAATATTTTAACATTATGTGTCAAATTTTTTTAAAATATTTCAATATTTGTATGACATGTTAATATACATATGAATAAATATTATTTTAAATCTTTAAAATTATTTATTTAATTTTTTTAAAATTATATAATATAGTTAATTATTTTAAAATGATAATTTTTTAGAATATAATATGATATTGTTATTTTTAAATTTAAACACAAAAATGTAAATTATATAAATTTATGTATATATATATATATATATATAGTTAACTATCATGAAAGATATTATACTACTATAAGTGTTATAATACTTCAAAAAGTTTTACACTTAATATTAAAAATATTTTGATATTATACGTATTAACATACAAATTAATATTATAATTAAATAACATAAATTTTAATATTTCAAAATTATTAAAACATTATTAGCGAATAAATAAAATATCTAGTAATATAATATATTAAAATAAATTCAGGCCTTAAATATGATTTTAAAAAATAAATATTTCATTTTTCATTAAATGTGTTAACGAATTTATGGACTAATTTGTTAACTAATTAAACTATTAGGGGTGTCTTTGTAATTTTAGGGCCAATTTAATCTTTATTGTAAAGTTTAGGGGGTAAATTGACGAAAAAGGTCAAAAAAGGGCAAATTGAATCTTTCCAAAAAGTTCAAGAGCCAAATCAAACCTTATTCCTAATAATAAATATTTATTTAAAAATGGAATTTATAATAATTTTATAATTTAATAGAAAATATCTATTTAAATTTATTTTAAAAAATAATTTACAGATGTGTTAAATTAATCATATATTAAAAAAATCATATATCTAAATTATTTATAAATATTTGAATAGAAGTAAAACACTAACTTAACATAACAAAACTACGTAGTTTTATTATGTTAAGTGAATAAAGTTAATTAAATTAATAAAATTAGTTTATATTGTATTTAGATTAATAAAGTTAACTAGGTCATAATTATTAGATTATAGAAAAAAATTATTGTTGATAATAATTTTATAATAAAATTCAATAATTTAATATATTTACTTAATACTTAATATTAAACTAATTTTGTACATATTTAATTAATCTTCTAATTAGATTTAATAAAAAAATTAATTTATACTAATTAGGTTAAATGAGTCATATAAAGTCTTAAGCAAAATTATGTAGTTTTGAGATTAAACTTCATAGTTTTGAAATTGTTTATAACTTTGTAGTTAACTGTGTAGTTTTGTTATATTAGGATTTATATCATTATATGGTTATTTTTGTAGTTAATTGATACTTAGTATTTTTTATTTAATTATCTTATAGTTAATAGGTTTGTAAGTTAAATGTATTTAACTGATAGTTTTCTTATACTATAAGATTACTAAATAAGAAATACTAAGTATCAATTACTTAATTAAAACCATTCACAAAATATTTTACTTTTAAATGATATCTAATAGTTAATTAAAATGTTACATTTTAATTTTATATGCATTTTCGGTTGTCATGTTATTATATAACTTAGGTTAACATTGAAAATAATAGTTGCATGACAAATTAATGCTAATCTTGCTTAATACTAGTATTTACTTAATAAATTAAATTATATTTTTCTATCAAAATATAAGTTTAATTATATTTAGCTAATACTATATAGTTTTGCAATTATATTACTTAACATTAAATGATAATTTGTA
>CATIWO010564736.1:0-11531 GCA_949673435.1 Macaranga tanarius | reverse complement strand
TTGAAAGCATGATTTGGTTGATGTGTTGACATGCCATGTTGTTCATAATCATGTTTAGCTATGTAAGAGTGCATGTGATATGATCTATGGGCTTGGAAGTGTTTTGTGTTTGATGCAAATGTTGCATGCAATGAAAATTTTTTAATTCTGCATTTTCATTGTTCTCTACACATACTTTCATTCAAGTTGTACAAGTTCAAAGTCTATCATCCATTTGAGGTTGCATCCTTGTTCCATACATTCAAGCTTGGAGTGGCTCTAACAAGCTCTTGGGTCAAATCAAAAGAGAGGCTTATAGGTAGAGCTTCATCATCGTTGAAGATCATCCTTATGCAACTTGTGTGTTTCAAGCTAGAGGCTTCACATTTGGGGAGCTTGGAGCTTGTAAATCAACATTAACCAAAGCTTATCAAGCATGCTACCAACTTGGAGTGTTGTAAGTGTTACCAAGCCCTTAGTTGCTAGGTCTTGTATTATGAATGCATGACTTGGTTATTTGTTAATGTATTACGTTGTTTTAGATGCATGTTTAGTTATGTATTTTCTATGTGATATGATCTATGGGCATGTATGTGGTAATGCAAGAGTTGCATGCAATCAAAATTTTTAAATTTCATACTTTTGATTATTGCATGATCACACATTCCTTCAATTAGTTAGTGTAGTTAGTAATTTTGTACTAACTTTAGATTTAGTTAGAACCATTCAATATCTTCTATCATAATATTCTACCTGCCCATCTAAGTATCTACTCGATTAATATAATATTGCTACAAATTCCCTAGTGTTCGACACCCTACTTGGTCTATACTTAGTCTTAGAGACTAGGGCATTATATTTGACCCACATCACTGCTGAAGGTACGAATTCCCAAACCATCTTCTCAGATGGAATGAAATTAGTCCAAGATTTAATAGCACGGATGAACAGTGTTGTCAACCATACTTTACAAAAGATATCAACTTCATTTGCTAAGATGAATGAGGCCTATCTAAAGCAAGGGAGTCATAACGTGTCCCCAAATGTGATGGTTCAACCCCATAGAGAACCTAGACATTCATCTTCTATTAAGCCTAATGATGGAGGCCAGGTTCTTGGCGGTGATAAGGAAAATCTAAGTTCTCAAATTGAATTCACAAACATGAGGGTGTCCAGTAAGAAAAAGGCTCGGGGGAAATATTCATCAAGGTCATATGCCATTTTATCAGGGGCAAATAACATTTCACTAGGGCAATTTACAAGTTCCTCAAGGCCAAGCATAAAATCCTTAAAACCAGATGCAAAGCCTGAGGGGCAACATTCTACCTGATGAAATAGTAATTTCTAAAGGCCAAGAGTAGATAACTAAAGGCCAAATGCCATTTCATCAGGGCCCTATACAAATTCCCCGAAGGAAAGTTGATTGTGTGCCTTCTCTTCAACCTCTAAAAGTGGAAGCAAACATAAAACCAAAAAAGGAGGCACTAGTGGTATTAATTGATCTTATCAATATGCATTTAAATAACAAGATCAGAGAAAAAGAGAAGGTGATTAAGCCTTCCAATATGAATTCCCACAGGTTTATAAGCTACTGGAGACCAGTCCCTCATAGGAGGTTCTTAGCACCAGAGAAAAAGCCTCCTACACCAGCTATATTGAGAAACAACTACAAACCTAAGCTGAGGAGGGATGACAGAAGGCTACCACCAAAGTTCAAAAGGAAGTAACCAAGATTTGTGGTGCCCCTACCTATTCCACCAAACAAGTAGTGGCGTAGGGTGGAGCATAAGAAATTTCATCAATCCGAAAGGAGACAAAATGAGCAGGAGATCTAACCTGAGGCTAAATTCAAAATTAGGCCTAAAGCTAGAGAGGATCTAATTACAAAGAAAGAGGACTTCATGACTTAGGAGGCTGAGGAAAATATCACTGAAAATCAGAACACCCAGGGGGCAAAAGGCATAGCAGTCCAGGCCACAAGGCTAGATCAATCTAAAATTATGGTTGTTAAGAAATCATCTATAGTGATGTCAAAACCAGCTGCAATTGGCATCGATGTTTCAACCAATTCAATAATGGTTTTACCAGTTGACATTACTGTTGTTGGCAAAAAAATCCCTTAATGCTTTCTTTATGGTGGGTTCAATTGCAATACTGAGTTCAGGGAGTAGTTTATGTTGCATGGGACTGTACTAAATTGCTACTAAGTCTAAGCAAAAGAGGTGGTGCTAAAATATTTCCCACTATGTGGAAAATAAAAGGGAAATGAAAAGATGAATGACTTGCCTTAGGCTAGAAATTTTCCACTTAGTGCATAAAATGGTAACATTTTGCTTTTTAGGTGTGTAAGTTGGCTTGATAGCCACTATGTAAATAAATAAAATTTAGTTTTGCTAAATTTTGGTGTGTTATTGTTTATTTGTTCTTGTGTGAAGTTTGTTGATTATTAGTTTGCAAGTTAAGAATGTTGTGAACAGTAATTTTGTAAAATTTTGGCAGAATTGTTGCTGAAAATTGATACTTTTAGTGGTGAAAAAATGTATAGCTATAATGCAAAGTGTGATGTGAACAGTGATGCTATCAGAAGAGTGCTAAATAAATCTTTTTATCAAAAGCAACAAAGGCTCTGTAACATAAACATTATGCAAGTGTTGATACAGTGCCATGAGAATGTCAATATAGCTAAAATTTTATTACAGCATCAAATCATATATCCTACATCAGGACATAAATTATGCCAAATAGCACAGTCATATATCATAGGTGAAATGACAAATAAAGTCAGAGAAAATCAAATAGAATCAACATCAAAGTGTCTCAATGCCTCCCAGATGTCCAGGCATTTTTGCCTAGTCGCCAAGGCCTCTTGCTCCTAATTCACTGCATTCTCTTTTTTTTATAAGTTATTTAGCCTCATAATTTGTTATTTTTGCCACATTTTTGTTGAAAGACACCTTGGCCAGCTTGTGCTTCCTTTATTTTCTCCATTTTGGTTTACTAGCAGAGGTAGATGTAGAAGCTACTAGAGCATAACTCATAGGCATGAGCTATTCAAGCGAGTAACAAAGTGAGAATTTGATCCATCCAAAATAAGCTCAAATGAAAAAGTAGTGGTGATACCTGGTTAGCAGTAACGGAAGCCCCTTTAGCACACAAAGCATTAATATAAGCTAAATGAATGGATGAAGGGTCAGGAGCTCAAACACTTTGCCTGGTGAAAATTGAGAGAAATAGTTAGTGAGAGAGTATCAAGCAAATACAAAAGCATTTCATCAAGAGAAAACTGAAGAAAAGTCATTTCCAGCAAGCAAGTACACCAAATGGCTATAGTGAAATTAAGGCTAACTTGGCTGAAATGAGCTAAAAGATTATATTTGGCCTAAACCCCTTGATGAAATGACAGAACAAGTGTCTCAGCTAATATAATTAAACACAAAGTAGCAATTCTATTAAATTTCACCAAGCCATGTCTTAAAAGGAAGATGTTTCACTAGGCCATTTAAGCTAAAGAGGGCTAAAATGCAAAATTTATCAAAATTAGCAAAATTTCCCTGGTGAAATGGGGAGGTAATGAGTAGAAAAGACACAAAATAACTGTTTCACCATATTTCATCAAGGAATTTTTCAAAAAGGAAGGCATTTCACCATGACATTTTGGCTAAATAATGCAAAAATGCAAAATTAGCAGAAAATTGACAAATTTTGCCTGGTGAAATGGGGGAGAAATGGGGAGGTCATGAGTAATAAAGACATAAAAGAGCCATTTCACCAGATTTCACTAGGAAAATTATCAAAGGAAAGCATTTTATTAAGCCATGTAGGCTAAACAGTGCAAAAAGTGTAGAATCAGCAAAATCAGCAAAATTTGCTTAGTGAAATAAGGAGGTAACAAGTCAAAGAAGCATTATCAGTCATATGGAGAAATAATATGTTGATTACACTAGGGGTTTTGCAAAGTTACTATGCAAGTAAAAGGCAATATTTAGCATTTGTGCTAAATAATAGAAATAATGTTTTGCCTTAGTGAAATACAAAGATTGATGCTTAAAGGGGTGAAATGCTTCAATAAATTTGCTAAGAAATAATAAGTGCAAGTTTTGAAACTTTTAATTGATGAAAAGCTTGAGCCAATTAAAATTATTTAGTGAAATGACATAAAAATAATCGGAGACATGGAATCAACTTGAAATGGCAATAAATTGCCATTTCACCAGTACATTGCTATCAGAAAGCAAATGCTTACTGAGCTAGAGATAATTTTAGACATTATGGCTAACCAGTATTCAATCACCAAAGCCAAAAAAAAATTGAGCAGTATTTCCGCACTAGTATCAAGCATGTCAATTCCGCATAAGATATCAATGTGTTGCTCAAAGTATACTAAATTCATCAACACATGAATAGACAAAGAAATTTACCTGGATTATGCTTTCTCATGAAGTATGTTTTGACCAAAGGAGATTCACACTTGATGAGACTGCAAAATGAACTAAGGAAAGCAACTTTGATAGAAAATGACGACATGAATGTCGCTGACGAGGAACTAGCAAAAGCAGTAAAACTGCTGATGTAGCTACTGCTGATGGTCCTTGCTCGATCTTCGGAGGAAGCAGTAACGCCGATCCTCTCTTAGTGAAGTTGATCAATGGCGTTGTTGGTATTGCAAGCATCGGTGAGGGTTCTTTCAATAATGTTTTTTTTGGCAGCAACGGCAACAGCAAGAGAAGAGACGATGTTAGATGAGTCGGCGCCATCTCTTGTGACCTCTCGGTGCTGACTATTTGCTCTCCCTCCTCTTCTCATATAACGGCAACAGCGATGGGGGCCCCTTCTTCTTTTCATTTCTTAGTGTCGATAGTAAGGCTTCCTCCTTCGTCTTACTTCTCGACGGTGGCAACTTGATCTTAGGCGATGGCAGCAGATGGAAGTGTAAGTTGATATGGATAAGATGGTAAGAAGGAGTTGAGGTGTTGCCGATCTTGTAAAGAGGTGTAGAAGAACTTTGATATGCATTTAAAATAGGGAGTTGGAAAAAAGAAAAATAGTTAAAAAATGCTCTTATTTTATAGAGAAGACCATATAATTAGTTTGATTTGCCCTAAACTAATTATATGCTGAGGAAATTGTTTCAACCCAAATATAAATTTTTGGCCCATTAATAGATCAAAAGCCCAACTCATAAAATTTTGTAGATTTTGTGCTTTTTAATGTTAATGTTACAAGTTACAGAAGGAAGGAATTAAATCTTGTAGAATTAACTAATCTTACAAGCTAAGGAGCTAAGAAAAGAATACATGTGAATCTTCTAGAATTTGCTGAGGAAATCAAGAGCTGAGCTCTGAACTTGAGTAACCTACAAGAGAAGTAAGCAGTAAGGTGAAGATTAATAACAACTTTTAATGGATGAAATTAGTGGAAAATTCACTATAAAGCAAGAGGAAGAGCTAGCAAGGGGCATCATCAAATCCAATCCAACACAATCAATAGAAACAAATTAACCAATCATCAATCAACTCCAAACAAAAATGATCATCAGCTGAAAATAATCATTCTTCTGAAATTTTATTGTTTAAGCTATTTTCACATTTGCTTTATCAATTTTCTATTTTTTTTATTTAATTTCAACTTTATTTTACTATTTCACTAAACTTGTAAAATATTACACCAATAAAAATCTTATTTTACAAATTAGTTATTTTATATTCAACATTTACTGCCAAATATCACAAATCACAAACAGTCACATTGGAACTCAAGTAAATTGTGGTAAAGGCACTTCACAACTCATAATTTGTTTGAAGAAGTTAGAATGTATTGAGGAAATAACTTTCCTCTAGCACGCTCGAACCCAGTTTACAAAAAATTAGAGCAACAGCAGTCTTCAAAACAAACCATCTTTTTGAATAGTTAAAATTTAATTATTCAGATGGATAATGAAGGATGCTTAAGTCAATTCTTTTATGTCTTCAATGATCTTCATGTTTTGTTTATTACCAATGTTGGTGCAATCTTCAAGAAGAACCATCTTTTTTAATAGTTAAAATTTAACCATTGAGGTGGATAATGAAGGATGCTCAAATCAAGTCTTTCAGGTCTTCAACAACTTTCATGCTTTGTTGATCATCAACATCAGTCCAGTCTTTAAAAACAAAACATCTTCAAGAAAAACTATCTTTTTTAATAGTTAAAATTTAACTATACAGATGGATAATGAAGGACACTCAAATCAAGTCTTTTATATGTTCAACAATGTTCATGCTTTGTTGATCATCAACATTAGTCTAGTCTTTCAAACAAACCATCTTATTGAATAGTTAAAATTTAGCTATTCAGATGGATAATAAAGGAGGCTCAAATCAAATCTTTTATGTCTTCAATAATCTTCACTCTTTGTTGGTCATCAATGTTTATGCAATCTTTGAAGCAAACTATCTTCTTGAATAGTTCAAAGTTAAAAATAAAAATTTTTAATATAACCATTCAGATAGATAATGCAAGACACTCAAGTCAAATTCTTCATCTTTAATAATCTTCATACTTTTATTAATCATCAATGTATGTGTAATCTTCAACGCAAACCGTGTAGTTTAATAGTTTATAATTAAAAATAAAAATTTTTAATACGACTATTTAAGTTGATGAGGCTGCAACAAAGTAGTGAAAAGTTTTAAAATTTTTTATTATTTCAATAATCAAAAGGAAGTTTAAAAATAGCTCAATGATAGAAGAATGGTTTATAGACTTGATCAATAGTTAAATAAATTAAAGCATAAAGTTTACTTCATAAAATTTGTAAAGAAAAAAAATATGGAATAGAAGTAGAGATTACACTTACAAAGAAATTAATTTAAGGCGTTAGACAAAAACTAGAGCATAATGTGCAATTTTTAGAACATTGACAGATTATATCTTTGAGATTCGATGAAGGTCTTGACATATTTAGATTCTCATAACATAAAATAGGTCATTTGTAAATTTGAATTAGACTTCTTAAGCTTTTAGAATTGGGCTTATATATCTAAATCAGAGTTGGAAGATGAAGATTCATCACTGCGCATCTTTAGCAAATCTTTAGCAGAAGTTCATTTGCACAGCTTTCAGTAATTAAGCTATATCTTGAGCTACAAAAGTCCAATTAAGATGACTCAAGGTGTTATAGAAATAAGACTTATGGGTACAAATTTGATGAAGGGCTTAGTTTTAAATTCAAATGCAATCATACTTCAAGTTTCCATATAATTTTAAAGATGCATATTCGTCACTATTTGAGCAGCTTTTAATGATCGGGCCATATCTCGAGCTATAGAGATCCGATTGATATGATTAAGGATGTTGTGATAGTATGAAATCCATAGCTACAACTTTCATGAAAGGCTTAGTTTTGAATTCGAAGTCAATAAATATTGAAATTATACTTCAAATTGTTCTACGAATTTTCATGAAAGAGAGTTGACAAGCATAAGTTAAAAAAAAAATTTTAAAAAAAGGTTATGTTCCAGCAAGACTTTGCAACTCTTATGGGAGATAATATAAAGAATTAATGGAAAAGAATATGGCAAAAAAAAGAAGAAAAATTAACTCATACTTTAAGTTTTGCAATACTTGAACATGGAAAGAAATCTTAATTGCTCTCACTACTAGAAAATAGGATTTTATCAACGGATTTCCTCGTTACCGACGGATTGCGGACGGATTCTGTTCCATCGGCAAAATGCTCGTCGCTAATTATTACCGACGAATTTTCAAAATCCGTCAGTAAATTAGCGACGGAATTACCGACGGATTCAAATCCGTCGGTAATTTTGGGCTTTTTTTTTTAAATAATAATAGTTGTATAATTACTTATTAGATTTTTAATATGATTGTGATTGTTGTAAATTATATAAACATTAATCAAAATTTAAATAGAAATTATAATCGTATTAAAAAAAATATAAAAAAATATATTTGAAACATAAAATAACATGATAATAAAATAATAATATAGAAATAAACGTACAATTTATCAATTATTTGAAAAATATATTACATAAATAGTGTGAAAACCTACTGGTCCACTAAATCTGTAGTATGATATGGACCAAGATCACCCTCAGCATCTGAAGTAGCTATGTGTGAAGTTGGAGAAGGAGATGAGTGTGGAGGTACAGGAGGTCTCATACCAGAACTATAGGCCTACCTCGTCAAAGTCTGTAGCTCGCGCCAGAATACGCTAACCTGGTCATCATACTCATGGCGAAGCTCAGAGTGGAGCTTAGCTCGAACAACATCTAATCTACTCTGCACAGACCTCTTAACCGCATCATCAAAAGCGGCCTGAGAAGGAAACATATCCTGCCTCGAGGATGTCGTACCAGTAGTGCCCAAATTGCTCGCATAATATGTCGAAACTGACGATTCAACACTGCAGACTCGTTGTTTTTGTACTTCTTCAGCTGCTTAAAGAAAAATCTGGTTCTCATCAACTTCAGGTGGCTCTCCTCCCTCCTCTGCTAGTTGTGAAGCAGCAGTCATGATCTCTTCGAAACGCGCCTAAATCAAATACATTATCATATCATGTAATATGTGCAATTATCTGCTTACACATATACACTATTTATTTATGGTCACTGAACATAATACAATACCCAGTGAAAAAATTTTCATACTTACATTAACTGTCTCTGATCTCTTATCAATAAATTTGGTTCTATCTGACTTACTGGTGTGGGTGGCCTTGAACAATTTATGTGCGCTTGGTCGCACTCCATCCTGCTCAGTCTGCATATTTTTACGATTTTAACAAATTAATAATATATTATATTATTATAAACAAAAATGAAGAATATAATGAAATAATTAATATTAATACATTAATATAGTTCACAGTAGCATGCATTATCAAACAAAAATTAATTAGCTATTTATTGCATATTATTTTTAACATTGAATATTTTGTACGTACCATAGCTCGCTCATGGTCACGCATAGATCTAGACCCTCCTGTGTGCTTCAAAGGACCTGTACCTGGACCGACTTTTTCAGTTAGCCGATTTTTTCTTACTTGGGTACGCTTTTCAATGTAAGTTTACTGCGACCATTTTTCTTGCCAAGCTCTCCACACATTATCAGATATCGACCTATCCTGTTTGTTCGACGTTCTGTATGTGCACAAATTGTCTATATACCGACTTGCACATTGTATTGCCTACACTGCCTTTATCTGCGTGTCAGGAGCGTCCCACCTGAAAAATTTCTGCACTTAAAGCACTGTTAAGTTGCGTTTTAAAACATGATCTCACTACATCCATATCGATGTTCAAATGAAATAATAAAAACTTGATAGCAATTTTGAGTTTATAAGAACATTCTTCACCTTAAACTCCTCTCAGTAGAAGTCACTCTGATCTTGAGTAAGTACTGCCCATTGCCACCCTTCTGCGAACCAACATTTTTTACAGATGCTGGTGCAAACCCTTGAAACTTTGCCACTTGGATCTAATCGATCTTTCCTGCATTTATATTACAACATAAAATAATATTGTACTGAAATAATTGTTCATACAATTTTCTTCTCTAATAAACTCAAAATATACCATTTACATGCACTATTCAGACAGAAATAACAACTACACCTTAAGTTACTGTAGCCAAAAAAAAAAAAAATCGTACAATTTCATAGACGTGTATAAATACTTTCATTTTCAACAATATTTGCCCATTTAAGATTATAAAACATTCATACAATTGCAATTAATATCACATTAATACCCTTCAGTCGTGTACTTGAATTTAAATTGTACCTGTCTGTATCAATCTTTACAAATATGCGATCCTCAGGACGAGTGGGCTGTACTTCTTCCTCCGGCTGATCTAGGTCCTCTTCCTCTGATGGGTAATGCTGCTCTGGGGGATGTGTAGATGAAGATGAGGGTGCCACGGCACTAGATGATGATACCGTAGTGGCAGCAGAAGGTGAACTATGCTGAGAAGTGCCCCATCCTCCAGTGCGACCTCTGCCAGCTATCTCTCTACCTGATCGACCTCCTCCAGGATGCCTCATGTCTAAAAAAAGATAATCCAAAATTATATTGTAGAGTATTATACAAAATCTCCTTCACATATATTCCAAAACATCAATGCAATGAAATTAATAATATACAATGATCATATGCATAAAATACACATAAATACATTTATTAATTTTCCAATATCTTTTTTAAATACATAACATAAACATCAAAGTACAAACAATTATTGTAAATGACAATAACTCATCGTCTATCTCCTCCAGTGCATTTTCCTCATCCCCATCTTCTGATGATGTTTCATACTCAAATTCTTCGTCTTCATACTCTTCATCATCTACATCCTCCTCCTCGCTACTTAGGTCAACCAAATTTACTTGTTCATCTGTTATTTGAACATCAACTCTTGCGTCTGATATGTCATCCTCTTGAAATGGAGGAACAGTTGCAGATTTTAAGGTCTTTGGCATTTCAATTACTGATCTAGGCTTCACTTTCGAAACTGCCCACCAATTGGCTCGATCTTTCTTCTTGCTGGGATATGGGCAGTAATAGACTTGCGCAGCCTGAGCAGCTAACACAAATGGTTCATACTTATTAAATATGCGTCTATGGTTTATGTCAACCAATTTGTAAGCTTTATGCACAATAGTTCCACTATTCGGTGTCGGGTCGAACCAATCGCACTTGAATAACACCGTTCGTTTTATTGGCAATGCTGAATATTCAAGCTCAATAATTTTAGTTAATATTCCATAATAATCACTCTTCGTAATACTGTAATTAGAGCTTTTTATGCAAATACCAATATTCACTGTTGCTCGATCGGTGCCATATGCTTTGATGTGAAACCTATAGCCATTTACCAAAAACCCTTTGAATGTTCTCACTAATCTAAGTGGTCCTTGCACTAGGCTTCTCATATAAGGATTTGAAACATTGTTTGCCTGGTTTTGCGCCTATAATATAGTCGACAAATTAAGTGATTACATGTCAACACAAAATTTTCTTCATTTTTTATGATAGTTTTCAGACAATAAAAATTTGGAACTTACATAGTGATAAAACCATGAAGCAAATTCACTCTCCAGCAACCAGTCAACCTCTTTATCCGTAATTTCTGAGTCATACTCTCGTAGAGTATTCACAAATAATCTAGTTCAAGCAAGTGCATTTGACATAATTATTACATTGCATATGATTGAATGTTAATTAATGGGGACAGTTCTTACACTGTATAAGGTTGCACTTCTGGACAATTCAGTAAAACATAAGTCATTGCTGCCTTATATTCAAGGTCCGTCAACATTCGTGACCCAGCCTTCCCTATAGGTTGTCCATGTGGCTTAAATACAGAAAGTCGGTCAATGTCATCCTCAACATTAGATTCAGGGACCTCATTCCTGTGCAGTGTTCTAGAAAATGTAGCATCCCCATTCTGAAAATAATATGAAGCAAACTTCGCCGCTTCTTCAATAAGATATCCATTACATATTGACCCTTCCACACGAAATTTATTTGTGACTTTCCTTTTCAGCTTTCTCA
>CATIWO010564706.1:0-15356 GCA_949673435.1 Macaranga tanarius | reverse complement strand
AGAACCCCCACCAAGATCCAAGTAGTTCAGATTAAATCAATATGTATCAAGTGTAGAATCTTACCAAGACAAAATCAAAGGCAAGATTGTAGGAAGGAAGAGAGGAGGTTCACTCTGGTGACACTCTACCTCGAGCCTTTTGTTATCTTGTATCAGAATATAGATGCAGCCAAAGAGTAACGTCCTCTACCGGTATCCATAAGAACAGAAGACCCCAAAAAGATGTTGGTGTGCTAGCACCTTTCCTCTCAATTTTCTCTCTGTGTTTCTTTCTCTAAAGGAACGTATATTTTTGTGAATGATAGATGTGCAGAGAACTCTCTTCTACTAAACTCCTAAATGATATATCCATATATATATCTCCTAGGATTTAGTATTTTATAAGTACCAAAACTCTTTTTGGCTTTATCATTATCCTTTATTTATATTTATATATATATCTTAAAATTATTTTACATATATATTTATAAATATATTTTCCTTTTTAAAATTTAATTATGATAACTTTTACCATAAATAAATTTTAACCATTTACACATAAGAGAGATAATTATCCAATTGGGCTAATAAGCCTAATATTCATTTTGGGTCTATTCTATGTGTGTGACCTTATAGGTTCACATAACGTTGGCAATAGGCCTTCAATCCAATTGGTAGCCCATAAGTCATAAGTGGTCTCTAGCAAGATATTATGACTACCCAAGTCATGTGAAGGTCAGTATTTCGACACAACCTATTTAACAACAATGCTACAGTCCTTTTGTACACGATATCTTAGATTGAATATAAGGCATGGTTTATGTCATCCTTAATTATTCAATTATTTCTTGATCTCAATTATACTAAATTGATAACTCCTTATCAACTGATTTCAAGCATGGCCATGCATTTATATACAGTCTAATTTATCGAGGGGCCCATAGATATCCTCCTCATGATTAGTGAGGGACAAATTCCTTCTTGATCACTCACACTCCTCACATGATTCATTTAATATCCAATCACAATCTATTATATCATCCTGTTAAAGATAATATTAGAATGTGTCAAAATATAAAATTCAACATGCAGGACTCTATGATGATCTCAGGTCTGAGGACTACTATAACATCATTGTAATGAGAATAGCTTATAACAATTATCCATGTAGTATTCTCATAGTGGGTCAATCCAGTACATCTTATGTACCTATGACTTAACTTTGTATCTCGCATACATGATCAGTAAAACATGATCATCAGTCAACCTCATACTAGTCTTTATTCATTATTCTCCCATAATAATGACCGACTAGGGATAATTTAGAATATAACTAATTTACCATTTAAGAGTTCTACTATCAAGTCACATACTTGATAATCTTAAATAGAGTTAAACATTCATGGAATTCAATAGAGTCAATATGATAAAATGCCTCTTTATTATAATAATGAAAAATAAACAAAGTCACAATATGGCCATAATACTATAGGCCTAGGGCACATCACTAACATGGTGTAGCTTCAAGGATCATACAAAGTGAGTGTTGATTCAGGGCTCACACAAGGATGGTAGTGATGCATGCCGGACCCTAAGATTACTGGGAATGAAACAGGCGCATGGTAGTGATATGCAAATCAAGAGTGTGATATGCAATCAAACATATGAAGATGTGAATATAATGTCTTAAAAGGATTGTTCTTGAGTGAGAATGGTTACTTTATGTCGCTTTGCTAGTGTTTATTTTAGTTCTGAGCTTAATTTTTGTTTTTTCCTTTTTTTTGGATTCTTTTGCTCTCTTTTGGGTATAGAGTTCCTAAACACTTATAAGAGTTAGTGTTGTCTATAGATGGAATGAATAGATTACTTCATGAGCATTTTTTTAGTTTTTTTGTTTTTTTTTTAGAATTTTTAAAAAATCATTAATTGTTCAACAATCATATGCACTCATTAAGTTTTACTTGCTTTAACTTATAGGATTGTAATTTAATGATGTTTGTAATTCTAAATGCACTGTCAGTTTTTTAATACCAAGAATACATTGATTTACCAAGTGAAGAGCTGACTTCCCTACTCAAATTTAAGGAAGAACTTATGGAATATGGCTCACCAAAGAACTTAAAAATAATGAGTGAGGGGACTACATATTTTATTGATAAAAAAAAGAATATATACAACAGGTTTCTTCCTATATTAGGAAACTGTACACAATTATATCCTTAATCCTAGGAATAAGATTTTACACCAAATCTACTCCTCTACAGCTAAAACATAGTTATAGCTATACAGAAATCCTCTCCACTAATCTCTCCTAATTTACATGGTTTCATTACTCAATATTCTACTTCCCAAAAATACAGATTTTCCTACACTCCCCCTCAAGCTTGTTTGAATATATCTTTTATCACCAGCTTGCTCACTAATAAATCAAACTATTTTTGGGAAGACTTTTTGTAAGCAGATCAACCACTTAGTCTCTAGTTAGCACATAGGTCAAGCAGACTACACCTCCTTCTATTTTTTCTTTTATGAAGTGGTTATCTACTTCAACATGTTTTGTTCGGTCATGAAGAACTGGATTGTGAGGAATAGAAATAGTTGCTTTATTGTCACAATACATTTTCATAGGAAGTGATTATGAAACATTCAACTCTTGTAATATTCTTTTAATCAATATCACTTCACAAATACCTTAAGCAATAGCCCGGAACTCTCTTCTGCACTGCTCCTTACCATAACATTATGCTTCTTACTTCTCCAAGTCACCAAATTACCTCCAATATATGTACAATATCCAGAAGTTGATCTTCTATTTGTAATACATCCAGCCCAATCTGTATCGGTGTAGGCTTCAACTTAAAGATGTCCTCGTGCCTTAAAGAAAAGACCTTTGCTAGGTGTTCCCTTTAGGTACCTTAGGATTCTATGAACTGCCTCAAAATGCTCTGGGCCCGGTGAATACATGAACTGACTAACAATACTTACAGGAAATGCTATGTCAGGCTGAGTGTGTGATAAATAAATAAGTCTTCCAACTAGTCTTTAAAAATTTTCTTTGTCTCTTACTTTCTCTACACTAGCTGGTTAAAGTTTCAAATTTGGCTCTATAGGAGTTTTAGCTGGCCTACATCCCATCATACCTGTCTCTTTGAGTAAATCAAGCACATACTTCTTTTGACTTACAATAATTCCCTCCTTGGATCGTGCAAACTCCATCCCAAGAAAATACTTTAAGTTTCCTAAGTCCTTGATTTTGAATTCTTTGGCCAAAAACTTCATCAAATTCCCTAATTCTCCACAATCATCCCCTGTTAAAATAATGTCATCAATGTATACAATTAAAACTGCAACTTTACCTTTTTTTAAAATGCTTGTAAAATAAGATACGGTTAGCCTAACTTTGTAAGAAACCAAATCTTTTAACAGCTTTGCCAAAGCATTCAAACCAAGCTCTTAGTGACTGTTTAAGTCCATAAAGAGATTTTTTCAGTTTACAAACTTTTCCAACACCATATTTTCCTTCAAACCCTGGAGGAAGACTAATAAACACCTCCTCTTCTAGTTCTCCATTAAGAAAGTCATTTTTCACATCAAGTTGGTACAATGGTGAGTTTACATTAACAACAAGAGATAAAAGAACCTGAATGGAATTTATCTTGGCAACAGAAGCAAATGTTTCTTGATAATATATTCCATAGGTTTGTGTAAAACCCTTCGCAACTAATCTGGCCTTGTACCTTTCCATAGTACCATCTGCTTTGCATTTAACTGTAAACACCCATTTGCACCCAATAATCTTTTTCTCTCTAGGCAACTCTACCATATCCCCAGTATTATTCTTCCTCAATGCTTCCATCTCTTCAAACACTGCAGATCTCCAGTTCTAATCATCCAACGCCTCCTTGAAACTTCTAGGAATCATAAGTTTTTAAATTTCAGTGGTAAAGGCTCTATATTTAAAAAAAAGGTTATCATAGGATACATATTTGGAAATTGGATGTCTAGTAAAAGTACGGGTTCCTTTTCTAATGGCAATGGGAAGATCAAGATCAGATTCTTGAGTGGGAAGAATAGGATTTAAAACTGGGTTAGGTTTTGGAACAGTAGAAGGAAAGAAGGGTGAAGTATTACCTGATGTATTGGGACAAACTTCACTCAAGGACTTCTCATGAACAAGTGCTAGACTGATCAATGGACCTTCACCCTTTTTAAAGATATTTTTCCTAGTGTAGACCACAGGCTCACTATTGGAACGATTTTTCTCTTGTCGTAATATTTCTATATCTGATAAACCAATATCAATTTCTACACTATCAGATTGAGTGATCCTAGTTTCCTTATCTATTTCAAAAATTATATTTGGTAAAGCTTCAATTTCCCAAAAATTTGATTCACTAAAATTCTCCCTCTGAATTAAAGTTTTATTAAAGAAAGGAAGATCTTCCAAAAAAGTTGCATCCATAATGACATAAAATTTATGTGTAAGAGGATTAAAGAATTTATACCCTTTTTTATTTGGAGTATAACCAATAAAGACACATTTTTCTGCCCTAGGATCCAACTTGGACCGAGATTTATTTAGAATGTGCACATAGGCAGTGCATCCAAATACTTTTAAAGGTAAATCTGAATTAATTCTAGATTCAAGGAAAAAATTTTTCAAGCATTCTAAAGGAGTACTATATTATAAGACCTTAGAAAGCATCCTATTAATCAGGTATGATGTTGTTAAAATAGCATCCCCCTAAAAATATTTTGGCAAGTTCATATAAAACATCATTGCACGAGCGACTTCCAACAGATGTTTGTTCTTACGCTCGGTAATTCCATTTTGTTCAGGGGTATCAGTGCAAGAAGACTGATGTAAGATCCTTTTTTCTTCAAAACCTTTTACAAGGATACTATTATAATTCTCTGTCCCATTATCAGACCTCAAAATACTTGATTTTGTTTGAAACTGATTTTCTATCATATTGTAGAAATTCTAAAAAAAAATTTCTACTTCTGATTTCTTATGCATTAAGTATACCCAACATAAACGAGTATGATCATTTATAAAAGTTACAAACCACCTTTTTCCTGAAATAGTAGTAACCCTTGAGGGTCCCCAAACATCATTGTGAAATAAATAAAATGGTTTCGATGGTAAATAGGGCCTTGGGACATAAGGTTTTCATTGACTTTTAGCAAGCAAACAACTTTCACATTTTAGTTTCAGGGGATTTACATTCTTAAATAGCAAAGGAAATAAACGTTTTAAATAAATAAAACTAGGATGGCCCAATCTGTAATGCCAGACCATTATTTATTCATAAGCAAATATAAAAACATTACTACTAGACTCTTGAGCAATTTTAACACTATGTGAGTTATCCTTAAGACAATAAAGGCTATTGATCATTCTATCCTTACCAGTCATCATCCTCGAATTCTTGTCCTGAAAAACACAATGAGATTCATAAAAAATAACCAAACAATTTGAATCTTTTGTTAGTTTTAATTCAGAACCAAACATAAAGAACAAATTTAAGGTTGATTTTTTTTATATCTGTATTAAACCTTTTCCTACAACAGGAGAGAAACCTCCATCTGCAACCTTGATTTTTTATTTCCAGAACATAGTGTATATGATTGGAAGAGTTTAAATGAATTTTTCATATGGTCTGAGGCTCCAGAATTTATGATCCATGGAGTAGAAAAGGTTGAGGAATTAGATAGAAATGAATTGAACAGAGCCTTAGATCCAATACCTGTGTGAGCCATAGAAGCATTAGGAAAGTTAGATGAGGTAGCATAAAAAGATGCTCCATTTGTTATTTGGTGAAAGGACTAGCATCAGCTTCATTAGCAGTAGGAACTCCTCATCCAGACTTCTCTCCTCCATTGTTTTTCCAATTTAGAGGTTTTCCATGCAGTTTCCAATACATTTTATGAGTGTGATGAGGCTTATTATAAAAATCACACCAGACCTATGGTTTTTCACTGGATTTTTCTCTAGTTCTGTACTAATAAGTTAATGTTTTAAGAGATAAGGCAACCTCTAAAGTTGATCCTTCAATAGTAACTCCAGAACCCTTCTTTCCTAGCATCACATTTCTTCTGCTCTCCTCCCTTTTAACCTCTAAAAATTCCTCACCGATTGAAGGAAGAGGTTGTCTCCCAATAATTCTCCCTCTAGCTTCATCAAATTCAACATTCAGCCCTGCCAGAAATTTAAAGATTCGGTTGTCTTCAATAGTTTTCTTATGATGCTGAAAATGCTCTGCTGATTTCCACTCATAGGTGTTGAAGAGATCGAAATCCTGCCATATTCACTTAAGCGAATTGAAATATTTTATGACAGTGTCTTCCCCTTGACGTAGATCTCCAATCTTGAGAGTCAACTCAAAAATTTAGGGCTGATTTCCCAAATTAGAGTACATCTGATTGATGTTTTCTCATAATTCTTATGCCGTTGAATAACACATGTAGTTGGAACTAATTTCTTCCTCCATTGAATTTATAAGCCACGTTATTACCATGGAGTTTTCTGCGTCTCATGTTACATAAGCGGAATTCGTGCTTGCTGGAGCCTTTGTTTCGCCAGTTAAATACCCCATCTTGCCATGACCTCTGATATATATATCCGGACTGCTTATGACCATTGGAGAAAATTATCTCCATTCAGCCGAATTGTAGTAATCTGAATTGAGTGAGAATCAACCCTAGTTTTCAAGGATTCAATTATATTTTGGGATGAAGAGGCAGTAGTTTAAGGATTAGTGATAGAGTCTGATGATATTTCAGATATAATGAAGGGACAAGGGACGATGTAAAAAGTGACAGGGAAGAAACAGAAAAAAATAGGCAAAAATGCTCTGATACCAACTTAAAAATAATGAGTGAGGGGAATACATATTTTATTGATAAAAAAAGAATATATACAACAGGTTTCTGCCTATATTAGGAAACTGTACACAATTATATCCTTAATCCTAGGAATAAGATTTTACAATAAATCTGCTCCTATACAACTAAAATACAGTTACAGCTATACAGAAATCCTTTCCACTAATCTCTCCTAATTTACATGGTTTCGTTACTCAATATTCTACTTCCCAAAAATATAGATTTTCCCACAGAAAATGAAAACAAGTCAACCAAATTTTGGGTACTACTACAGCTTCACAATGAAGTTACCATGTCTTTTTATTTTGATATAATTTTTTCTTTTTCTAAGTATTCCCCCTTTTTTCTTATTATTCAGCATGAATACCATCCAAAAAGTCCTTTGGATACTCATACTGTTTTAAGCATTAGAGTAGGTTGGAGTGTTCTTTAGCTCTTATTTTTTACTTTGTTTATTTTGGTCCTCTTTTTGGCATTTCACCGCTTTTCCCGTATTACTCAGAGTGAATACCATTAATGGGTCCTCACGGATGCTCGTACTCATTTTGAGCATTGGAGTATGCAAAATATAGTTTGGCTATTATTCCTTAATGCAGAATCTGGCTTGATATTCAGAACTTAAGTTGCTTATTTTCATCTTTCACATGCTTTGTTTCATATGTTTTGCCTATTATCTGAGTGTGAAGTGAGCATTAAATTGATTAGAGTTTAAAAATTCTCAGTATAGAATCGACAATTATACACTTAGAATTATGAGATGAGCATTGAAAAAGAATCATAAAATTAAAGTTTATAAGACTCGCTTGACATGTATGCGACCTATAATATTAATGGATTTTCCTAAATTTAAAAATATGAACTTTTATTTTTGATATGGCATATAAAATGGAACAAAACAAGAATGGAATGTGTCACTTCTTTTAATCTCGAGCCTTTCTTTGAAGGGTTATTTTTTGAGATGTGTTTATTCCTGGAATGTTAACCAATTTTTCTTATAGAGCTCAAGGGATTTTGACCCTGGAGGACCTGGATGACAGTTCTGTGTCTAATCCAAATAGGAGGTGTAATGCCTCTTATTGTGGTGGACATAGGCTCTCTCGTGGTGATTCGATCCCACTTGTTATGATCCTATGGGGGCATGTGTGGTCATTACATCATCACCAGGTAAGCTATTTTTACCCTTACTTCCTTTTATTTTATTATTTTATTTATTCTTCTCTTCTTATTTGGCTTTTTACTATTGCTATGCTGCTTCTTTTCATTTTATTATTCCTTGTAAAAGAACATATGAAATTAGTTTTTGCAATATTTATTTAAGTAAACTTACATCAGAATGTAGTATTTAGTTTTTTGCATTATTCCCTTTTTTTAATTGGTGTTGCTATTGTTATGCTTTTCTGTTGTATTATGCTAGCTCATCTTCTTTTGCTTCTCCTTATTTTATTTTTCTACGAAAAAAAATATTCAAGATTAGTACTATAATATGGATAAACAACATTTAAAATGTATTAGTTTAAGTTACTTTAAGTTGGTCATTGACATTATTGTTCTATTTCTTAGTTTGTTCGACCATCTTTGTAAACTCTAATTATAGTTGATTCTCATTCGGTAGGTTTTTGGAAAATTTATGGCTGCAAAACTATGAAGTCAATACAAATGTTAAGGAGTGTATACATGCAATGTCCTACAAAAAGAATAGAGTTAAAACTTTGTCCTTCATAAAAAAAATACATATTTTTTTACACTTTTCTCTCATCGTATGTTAGCAAATAGTTTGCTAACTTATGCTGTTTATGATAATGGCAAGAAAAAATGCAAAACAGTCTTTAAATATAGACTCAATTCATTTTTCTAAGCTGAAATCCAAATTGATTCAGTAAATTATTGATGAGGGTAAAGCAATTCAAATAGATGTTCATCAAAATAAGATCAATCTAAAAGAAGAACATTCTAATTCACAAAATAATACTGAGAATGTGACAGAGCCAATTAAATTACCAAGTGTAACAGAGATTGAACTAGCAATGTTGTAAGAATCAACTCTTCAACAACAGCTGACTGATTCGATTAAACTTATATCAAATAGTTGGGCATATTTGTTTTCCAAAAATCGATTAAGATCAAAAGGCTATAATTAGAGGCATGTAAAGCCTTTTATGACTAGTGGTGTTGCATTTATGAAATTTCATTCCCAAGAATTAGATGATGAAGTTTTAAAGTGGAAGAATGCTTTAGTTGGATGTGTTTATAAAATTAAACCAAAATTTTTCAAGATTTAAAATTTTCTGATGAATCGTTGGAAGAAACTATGGTTACATTTTGTTCATCAAATTAAGGAAGGGTTATTCCTTTTTAACTTTGACTCTACTAAAGGAAACCAATTAGCATTAATATTATGTTTGGAAAGGGAGGAAAGGGAGAAAAGAAAATAGGGAGGAAAATAATGTTATTTTTCTTCCCCCCCTTTTCCTCTCTTATGTTTGGATTTGAAGAAAAATAATATAGGAAGGAAGGAAAGTTGTTGTACTTTTTTTATTGGGAAGATAAAATATTAAAAAAAAGAAAAGTGGTGTATGAGATATTTACCATAATGTCCATATACTAAAAAAATAATACTTATTACAAATTGAGGGTAAATTTGTCAACTTAAATGAATAGTATCATTTTCCTCGTTCCTTCTCCACTTTCTCTCCAATTTGAAGAGACAATGGAAAGAGGACCTCTCCCTTTTTTTCTCTTCAAAACAAACACAAAAAACTACTTTCCCTCATTTATTTTCCTCTCAAATTTTCCTTCCTCCCCTTTTTTCCTCAATTCCAAACACAGCCTCAGAGTTCAGGCTAAAAAGAATGATCTATTTCTTTCTAGAAGATGGTCAGAGCAGGTCAGTAGGCAGACGAGACAGATTTGGCGAGCACTACAACTAACCAAGCCAAGCCAAGCCTAGTGCCCTTGTCTCCATTCCTGTCCTCAACCGGACCTTAGGTTGACACTGCTTACAGCCCCTCTCCCCTTAGTCTCGGGGGCTGTTTCTAAGAAACTTTCTATGTAGGATCGGCCTGCTCATTGTAGTGGGACTTCCGGTCAATAAATTAATTTTAAATGTTTTCATTAAAAATTTTAAATAAAATTTGTCATTGTAAAATTAAATTTTTTATCAGCATTTTTAACATTAATGTTCCTTTTCTTTTAATTCCATATATCACCTTTTAATTTTTTTTAATTTAATATTTTTCTCGTTTAAAAATTTATGTACAGTTTTTAGATTATTATCTTAATTAATAATTAAATGAAATAAAATTAGTTAAATTATTTTTAATAAACTTTAAGAAAATTTATCACCATAATAAATTTATTTTTTAGTATTTTTAACATTATTGTTATCTTTCTTTTACTTACTATACATTGTCTTTATAGTATTTTTTTTTAAATATTTTTTAACTTTAGTGATTTTATTCTAAAAAAATTATGTACTATATTTTTTATCTTATAATAAATTATAATTAATTTTTAATAAATTTCAATAAAATTTCTAAAACTATGCTATTAGTTTAGTTTATATTAGTCCAAATAAAAGTTCTTTTAATTAAAATAGAAAATTTAATTAAATTTAATTTAGAATAGATTTTACTATTTAGTTAGTTCATATTACAAAAAAAAAAAAAAGAAGTTAACTTAATTAAAATAGGAAATATAATTTAAATTAAATTTTAATTTCAATTAAATTAATTTCAATTGATAAATTACTAAATTATCTTACTCATATATAATAAATAATGAAGATTTATTTTGTAAATTTTCATATTACCCTTTATACATCTATAATAGAATAGAAAATATAATTTAATTTCAATTAGAACTAAATATATTATTTAGCTATTTTACATTATAAATAATAAATATTAACTTAACTAAAGTAGGAAATACAATTAATTTAAATTAAATTAAATTAACATAAAATAATTTTTGAATCATTAAAAAAATTTAAACTAGCTAATTGAATTTTAAATCATCTATAACGTAATTAAAATTTTAAAATTTTTATTATTTAATAGTTATTAAAAAATATATAATTATATTTGACTATATATATTCACCTATAAATTAGATTTAAAAATATAAATATAATTAAATTCTAATTCATGAAATTAAATTTTATAAAATATATTATATAAATAACTTTTTCCATATTTAGTAACTTATAATTTTTATTAAATATAATATATTAATTCACTAACATATTTTCACGAGTACAATATACAATAATACATGTATAAAAAGAATAAAAAATAACAAAAATATTAATTAAATTAAAGTGAAAGTTGAGGTATTCAAGGACTAATAACCATAAATATAGGGGTGTAATTAATACGGGTAATAATACGTGTCATCGTACAACAGGACAAAAAAATTAATAAAATTATATTTTTATCCCCCAATTTTACAGAGACAAAAAAATATGAAGAGCTATTTTGATATGTATCTTCACATAATTAATATATATATTTGATCCAAGAAAGTTCTTGTTTTGTTCATTATTAATTCATTATTACCTATCTATCTTATAGGAAACAAACACCAATAATTCTGAAAAATTCTACAAAAACCCAAATCTTTTGGAATCGCATGCACAACACGCAGCAACAAAAACAACAATGGATGATAACAGCAGCAGTGAAATCGCAATAGCTGGAGCGCTGCTGCTGCAAACGTTATTTGTAGATGATGAAGGCTTGCAGGTTGCTACATTATCCCACGGAGAAGATAGGCTCCTGGTGATTCGACAGACCATTGCTCCTCCTGCTACTGCAAGCCCATCGCCGGCATCGAAGGAGTCGATAGATGCTATGCATAAGACAATAGTTAGCGATGGAGATGAGGTTAGAGATCAGTGTCCTATTTGTTTGGACGAGGTTGGCATTGGTTGCGAGATTAGTCACATGCCATGTAACCATGGCTTTCATTCACGTTGTATAAAAGAGTGGCTTGCCATTCGTGGGTCTTGTCCGGTTTGTAGGTTTGTTATGCCTCCTGCAACAGCAGCAGATGATGGTGGGGGTGATGACAGTGAAGGTGACGGCAGTGTAAATAGGCGGCGGCTGAGGAGGAGAACTCTTTTTGTTAGTTTGCTGATATCTGAGTCACCATCGGGTTCAGATACTCCGTACGAGTCTACGTCCGGCTGGGCGAGAGAATTCTGATACTAAGTGGGAGATGGGCCAAATTTATAGTGTTCCTAGATTAGACAAGATTGCATATTGCCTTGGTAGATATTTATTATCGTATTTTTATGGAAATTTTTAAGATAGATTTTATTTTTAACAAGTACTATTCAATATATAAAAATAATTTTATTTAATATTGATAAAAAATACATAAATAAAATTATAAGGGTGAAATTTCGTTTCATGTGCTCGTTCATATCAACCCTAAAGACTCGAATACTGTCAAAGTTAACACAAAATCAACACAACAATTTTATCAGCACAACAATTTTATCATGTTATAAAATTTGACAAAAATATAAGCCGTTAGTAAATGGAATGACACACATTACACATTTAAACCCATTTGGAATACAAATTTAAACAAAATTTAAGATCCATAACAAAATAGTGTAAATTATAATACATTAACAATTAACTTTAATAGAGCTATAATTTGTCACAGTCTTAATAAATTTTCTACTTCAACAATTATACATTCATTTTTCTTATCATTAATACTTTGTTTGAAAGAAATTAATATATTTTTTGTTTAAATAATAATAAATGCATGTATAATTAAATAAGCTAAATTGAATAAATTTAGCTTTTTTTGTCCCATAGAAAAAGTTTTAATTTAACCTTTAATTTGGTATATATATATATATTACTATGATACACACATATTCATATATACCATTAATTAATTTTTGTGAATCTGAACATGTAATTTTAAAAATTACAAAAGCAAAAATACCATACGATTCAAAGTTAAAATTTAGGGACCAAACTAGGCAATCAAAATAACATAATGGGTGTAAATACAAATTTTTCAATAAGAACATTCTAGCAGTATCCATCACTTTAGATCATATCGTCGTCCTCTTAATCATAGTATCCTACTCCAAACAACGACACGCCAGCAAACACCGCCTCTCTATCTCTATATATACCCACAGCAGCAGCCGCCGCCACCACTAAAACATCAACAATGAATAGCAGTGAAAGCGCAGAAGATTTGACAACTAGAGTTAACAATCTTGAACAAATGATGGCTCGAACAAATAATCTGTTCATGCAGCTCCTACTAACGTTACAACAGAATCAAAACCAAGTTGTGGTAGCCATAATTCAACAACCTGGTGATGGTGATATGCCCACAAGCATATCTGCAGGACCGTTGCCTGCATCAAAGGAGTCAATAGATGCTATGCCTAAGAGAACAGTTGCTGATGATAAGGATCACGTTAAAGACTGTGCTATTTGTTTAGATGAGGTTGGTATTGGCTGCGAGATTAGAGAGATGCCTTGTAAGCATGAGTTTCATTCTGGTTGTATTGAAAAGTGGCTTCTTGTTCGTGGGTCTTGTCCGGTTTGTCGGTTTGTTATGCCCGTAGCACAAAAAGAAGACGATGATGATGATGGTGATGGTAGTGTAGATGGGCGGCGACAGAGGAGGGGGATGGTTTCTGTTACGTATACCCTGGTTGTGGTTGACCCTGCTGCTGAATCAGATTCATCATTGGGTTCAGATGTGATTTTGGATGATGCTTTTGTGTCTGGGTCTGGGTCTGGTTCTGAGAATTCTGGTTCTTGTCCGTAGATTACCTCTTAGATCAGATTATGTTCCATTTTTTAAAACAAAAATTGTTGTTGAGCAATGACATAGGCATTTTAATTAAGGACTACAGTCTTTCAATCTTGAAAAAGTCTAAATTGTTTTTCATTCATTCAAATATCTATGTAGGACACAAAAAATTATAAAATTATTCGTATTATACAAATATCGGATAATTTAGTAATTTATCAATCAATTTAAATTATTTCAAATTACAATTGTACTTGAATTGACATTGTATTTCCTATTTTAATTAGGTTAACTTATAAAATCTGAATAATTTAATAATATATTAATTAATTAAATGAATTAATTCAAAAAGTTACTATTAATTTAATTATAATCATAATTTAAAAATAGTACAAAAAAATTTTTTAATAGAGAGAAATAATAGAATTAAAAATAATTAATTAGCTAACGTGATTAATCAAAAAAGAAAAAATTAAGGTCAAAAATATTAAAAGTAAATTTACAACAATAATTTTATTAAAGTTTAATTAAAATAACTAAAACTAAGTTAATTAATTTTTATTATCTAATAATTAATTATAATTATAAGATAAAAAAATAGTACATATAATTCTTTTAAAAATTACTAAAACTAAATTATTAAAATAAAAATACTAAAAAGGCGATATATAGTGAGTAAAAAAGAGAAAATAATATTGAAAATATTAGAATTTTAATTGATAAAAATTTTATGAAGAAAAATATTCAAATTAATTTAAATAATTTTGAATTAATTTAATAATTAATTGTAATAATAAATTAAAAAAATGTAAATACAATTTTGTGAAAGAGAAAAGTACTAAATTTTTTTTTTTGAAAATATATATAATTACTAAAAATAGATAAATATTAATGTTATAAATATTAAAACCATGACAAAAAAAATAATTTATGATGACGATTATTTAAAATTTAATAAAAAAAATAACTAAAATTAATTTTTTATTTTTTATTTTTTATTATCTAATGGTTCACTATACTTATAATTTAAAAATAGTATATAGAATTTATTTTAAAAACGAAATACTAAAATAAAAAATAATATTTAAATTGATGTGTAATTATCAAAATATAAGAAAATTAATGTTAAAATTGTTAAAAATACTGGAAAAAATTAATTTATTAAAATATAATAAAATAATGTATTTAAAATATTATTTTATATTGATTAATTATAATTTAAATATAATATATGAAATATTTTTAAAAGAGAAAAATATTAAAGTTAAAAATTGTCACACTCTCACCACAAACTTATCCATTAATACACTTAATTAAAGAAATAAATGATAATGATTAATCTCTTAACAATTATATTCAATAATGAGATACACAGCTTAAAAACCATTTTCTGTGGTTACACTATTATACTATCCCCAATTATAGCTTCATCTTTATAATCTTCTTTTTCCTCTGTCGTGGCCCTCGAGACTGCCAACTCTTTACACTGCCTCAGCAGACATCAAGAACCTATACTAAAATTTTTAAAAACAAAAGAGTGTGAGTAATTTCAAAAGGAAATTACCCAGTGAGCAATTAAAATATATTTAAAACTTTATTTAAAAGAAGACCAATAAAGAGTATTTCTCTATTCTCCAATCGTAACTATGCTTATTATTCATTAAGCATACTTAGATTATACTCTTAAAGTTATATTC
>CATIWO010564690.1:0-11616 GCA_949673435.1 Macaranga tanarius | reverse complement strand
TCGAAATACTATAATTTTTTTGCACTACGTGAATAGTAACATGCAAAATTCTACAAAAAGTTACTATTTTACTATTCATCAAATTACTATTCCGACATCCGTTTCGAACACAGCTTGCGTCAAAAAATTTCACGTAATTTTCTCTTTCTCGTGGTATTTTTTTTCCAAAATACTATATTTTTTTTTCGAAATACAATCAAATTACTCCCAAATTTCACGTTTTTTTTTTTTTGAAATGCACAGGGCATTTCGCCAGTAGCATAGGTGAAATGCCTTATTTTTTAAAAAAAAAAAAGAAAAAAAGCAAAACAAGGCATTTCGCCAGTAGCACAGGCGAAATGCCTTGTTTTTTTTTAAAAAAAAAGCATTTCGCCAGTAGCACTGGCGAAATGTCAGGCGAATTGACTGACCCAACGCCACATCATCAAAAACTACCACAAAATTGGAATTTTTTTTAAAAAGAACCACAAAAGTTGGAATTTTTTTTTATACAATCACAAATTTGGTATTTACGAAAATTCGGACCCTATTTTGGTAAATAGCCCTGTATTTCATCTATTCAGTATCCGGGCACCTACATGGCCATGTCCCGAGCCGTGTCTCAAATGTATAAAATTGGCAGTGCATCACACGGCTTGACATATGGGCGTGTCCCGACCCGTGTTCAGTGTATACAAATCTTCCAGTAGCCTACACGAGCAGATACACAGCCGTATTGTTGCCTGTGTTCACAATAGCTTCGAAAATTGACTTCCTTTGCTCCTAATCTTCAATTAATCTGCATCCAACCTTGATTAACAACCTATAAACACAAAATAAACATAAATAGCCTATCTAAACACAAATTAACACAATTAAACACAAAAATTAACAAAAATTCCCTACCTAAAACATAACAAAATACACACTAATCAGAGCTTATTCACGAGCTTGTTTGAGCCTGTTCACGAGCTTTAATGAGCCGAACTTTGAGGTGTTTGAGCTTTGTTCGTTTATCTTTCGAGCCTCAAAATTATATTCGGACTCTATTCATTTAACTTAATGAATAAGCTCGAATGAGTTTTTAACGAGTCGAACTTCGAGCTACTCGCGAGCGACTCTGTTCGTTTACACCCTTGCTCTCTATCATTAATGTTTTTAAAAGTTTGAATAATATAAATATCTTCCATATAAACATCTTACTTTTATTGTAATTTTTAAAATTTTCTATTATCAATTTTCCAAATAAATTACAGCTCTTATAAAAAAAATAAAATATCTTTAATTTTTACTATTTGAAAATATTTTCATATTAAAATATTATTGTTTATTTAATTAACCTACTTATTAGTAATGTTTTTCAAAAGAAGATTATTTAAGTTAAATAAGAACTATATGTGAATAAATTATTTTTTAAGTTAATATCTGTATTATTTAGTTATATGATTTTATTTTAACAAGCAAGTAATTTCCTACATTACAAAAATAAAAACTATAAAAGAATTTCAAGCAAGAAACTTCACTTTCATTTACTACTTAAAAAGGGTGTAGAATCAGTCTTGGAAAAGAATTTGATTGGATACCTTTTCTTATGATATAAGTGACAGGTCTGAAACGTAGAGAGAGGGGACTTGGAACAAAACATAGCCACAATTGACTTGGAACAACGGTATTCACCCTGTAGGATCATGGTATAAAGTAGATAATAGTCACATGCATTAATTGTTAGACTTAGAATTCCAAATTTTGCAAAATTTTCCATGAAAATATCAATGCCAGTTTCAAAATATTAAATTTTTAATGTTAGCTTAGTAAGTATAAGCAATCATAATAAATTGTAGGAGGAAATTGTGTATCTTCTTTAGATTTTACATACATTAATATTTATGTTTATAGTTAATAACTATAACTATTCTGTAATTATTAATTAAGTTTTATTTGTTATTTTGCGTTAATTTATTACATCAATTTTTAAATTATTTTATAATTATAGCTAATGTTCTAATAAAAATCTAAATATAATTTAAAAATTTATTATAAGATCATTTTCGGAAAAAGTTATCCACTTAAATATATATTTTTTCATTTTCACAAAAAAAAAAAAATCATAGAAGACTTAACTGATTTATAAATTGAAATAATTTTTAAAATTATTTCATGAGTATATTTGGCGTAAGTAAGTTTTTAAAAGAATTTATATAATTTATTTACAAATTTAAATTTAGTGTGTTTATTTTGAAATTATAAATTTTTAAATTCATGAAACTATTTATAATTAGATTAAATTCTAATAAAATATTTCAAATTTACAAATTAATTCTATAATATCACATCTATATTTTTCACAACAATAAAATGCTAATGTTTACCCTTTTTTTTCCGAATGCTTATATTCTTTTTATTTTATTGCTACTTTATCATGTAATATTTTTTATGGAACTTTATCATGTAACATCTGATTAAATTGGTATTTTCTATTAAATAAAATATTAGTTTGAATTTAAGATTTATATCAAATATAATAGAATGAAATATAAAATCCATTTGAAATAAATTTTATAAAATATAATTTAAATCAAACATATAAAATTATTAGCAAATTGAATCTTTTTAAAATACATTTCAAAATAAAATAAATTTTTCAATGGAACTGAAATAATAACTATGAATAAATTTAGTAGCTAAATTTAGTCATTGGTTAGATCTTTTTAAGTGCTACATTTTTGTAAAAATAAAAAAAATAATGTTCAAGTGAAATTTAAAAAAAAAAAAATTGGATACAATTGAAATAATTTTAAAAATTGATGTAGTAAATTAACTCAACTTAAAAAAAAAAATAGCATTTAATTAATAACTAAAGTATAGTTGAGAATAAATGAAAAAAAAAAACATTGGAGTGCTAGATATTATATACATCTATATAAAAGAAATTTTAAAAAATCAATAATCATTGTAATCAATTGGTAAAAGGTTTTTTTTTTTTAGCTATATTTCGAGTTTGAGTTATTATATACGCACTTTCATTAAATTAGTTGTTAGGAGATTTTTACAACTCTTATAGCTTTGTTCAAGTTGAATCATATTAATTAGAGTTTAATGAGTTTTAAAGATCGGTGATTTAGAAAAAAAAAAACTTATAAATTTAAAGAAATCCCTTCAAGATCCACCAGCATATTTTCCCATTGATCATTGCAAGTTTCATATAGTGATGGCAGCCTCTTTGAAGAAACCATTCTCCAAGCTTTTCCAAGCTTTGTTCTGCCTAATTCCTATATTTCATTTCTTTGCTTTTGATCCCATTTCAACTTCTGCTTCTGCTGCTGCTGTTGTTGTTAATAATGAAGCAAAGGCTCTTTTAAAATGGAAAACAACCCTTGATAACCACAGCCAATTTATCCTGTCTTCATGGGCTGGAGGAGCACCTTGCAATTGGTCTGGAATCTATTGCAATAATGCTGGAAATGTTGTGAAGATTAGCATTACAGATTCTAGCTTGAAAGGTACGCTTCAGAGCCTCAACTTCTCATCCGTTCCCAATCTTATCAATCTTAATCTTCGTAACAACTCACTTTATGGTTCCATCCCTCCAAACATTGGTAATCTTTCCAAGCTCATTGTCCTTGAACTGTCTTACAATAATATCACCGGAAACCTTCCTTCTGAAATAAGCTCATTGACTAGTCTGACAAAGTTTTCCACAGCTTCCAACAATATCATTGGTAGCATCCCTCAAGAAATTGCTATGGTTGCTTCGCTTTCTGAGCTCCTTTTGTTTAATAATTTAATCACAGGCCCAATCCCTTCAAATATTGGTAATCTTTCCAAGCTTACCAGCCTTCATTTGTATTCCAATGATATCTCTGGAAACATCCCTCGAGAAATTGGTATGATTAGTTCACTTAATCAGCTGCTTTTGCATGATAATCAACTGACTGGTTCAATCCCTGCTTCCATTGGAAATTTGATTAACTTAGTCTATCTTTTCCTCTTTAATAATCAAATTTCTGGCTCCATACCACCCGAAGTTGGAATGATGAGCTCTCTCTATCAGCTTGATTTCTCAATGAATAACATTAGCGGCCCAATTCCTGCATCTGTTGGAAATTTAAGTAAGACTCTTGTTTTTATTTATCTATATGATAATGAACTCTCTGGTCACATTCCTATGGAAATAGGAAACCTTAAACTTCTTATCGATCTTCAACTTTTGGGAAATAATCTCTTGGGAGTCATCCCTTCATCCATTGGAAACTTGACCAACTTATCTAGACTCCCTCTGCAGAAAAACCAACTTTTTGGTTCCATACCTCATCAGATTGGATCGTTGACATCACTCACTCTCCTTGATTTAAGTTCCAATAAACTTACGGGTGTAATCCCGACTTCTATTGGAAACTTGACACAACTTTCAATTCTTTACCTTCACACAAACCAACTCTCTGGTTCCATACCTCAAGAAGTTGGAATGCTGAAATCTCTCACTGACCTTGAGTTATCCTTTAATCATCTCACTGGTGCAATTCCCACTTCTATAGAAAACTTGACACAACTGTCAATTCTTTACCTTCACACAAACCAACTCTCTGGTTCCATACCTCAAGAAGTTGGAATGTTGACATCTCTTACTAACCTTCAATTATCTGATAATCATCTCACAGGTGCAATTTCCACTTCTATAGGGAACTTGACACATCTATCAATTCTTTACCTTCACACAAACCAACTCTCTGGTTTCATACCTCAAGAAGTTGGAATGTTGACATATCTCACTGACCTTCAATTATCTGATAATCATCTCACAGGTACAATTTCCACTTCTATAGGGAACTTGACACATCTATCAATTCTTTACCTTCACACAAACCAACTCTCTGGTTCCATACCTCAAGAAGTTGGAATGTTGAAATCTGCCACTGACCTTCAGTTATCCTCCAATCATCTCACAGGTGCAATTGCCAATTCTATAGGAAACTTGACAAAGCTATCATCTCTTAATCTTCACACAAACCAATTCTTTGGTTCTGTACCAGCTTCAATTGGAAACCTAAGAAACCTATCTTCTTTGTTCCTGCATACTAATGAACTTTCTGGGGCTCTTCCTTTAGAGATGAACAACCTTACTCTCTTGCAATCTCTCCAGATATATGACAACAGATTGTCTGGCCATTTACCACAAGATATATGCCTTGGTGGAAAGCTGCAATATTTGGCTGTCGATGGAAATTATTTCAAAGGTACAATCCCAAGAAGCTGGAGAAACTGCAGCAGCCTTTTGAGGATCCGTCTTCAGAAAAATCAACTCACTGGAAATATATCTGAAGATTTTGGCATTTATCCGCACTTGAACTATATGGATTTAAGTGATAATAAATTCTATGGTCAGCTTTCATGGAAATGGGAAGAATTTCATAATTTGTCAACGCTAAAAATCTCAAATAATAATATCTCTGGCAGAATTCCGGCTGAACTTGTAAAGGCAACTCAATTGCAGTCACTTGATCTCTCATCGAATCACCTTGTTGGAGAGATTCCGAAGGAGTTGGGAAAGTTGAAGTTGATGAAACTCTCTCTTAATGATAACAAGCTTTCAGGTAGCATTCCTACAGAAATAGGAATGCTATCAGATCTTGATACCCTCAACTTGGCAGCAAACAATCTAAGTGGAGCAATTCCAAAGCAGCTTGGTGAGTGCTCAAAATTATTGTTCTTAAATCTCAGCAACAACAGATTTACAGAGAGCATTCCTTTAGAGTTGAGCAATCTGCAGGTTCTTGAAAATCTTGATCTCAGCCAAAATTTGTTGATGAAAGAGATACCATCACAGTTTGGAGAGTTGCAAAGTTTGGAGACTTTGAATCTTTCCCACAATATGTTGTCAGGTCCGATTCCAACGTCTTTTGTTAACTTGTTGAGCTTGACAACAGTAAATATATCCTATAATGAATTGGAAGGCCAAATTCCCAACACTAAAGCTTTTCGGGAGGCTCCATTTGAAGCGCTAAGAAACAACAGAGGCTTGTGTGGCAATAACACCTCTCTAAAGCTCTGTGATTCCAGTGCAAAAGTAGGAATCTGGATTCTTATTCCTCTTATTGGCGGCCTATTTCTATTCATTATATTGGCTGGAGGTTTCTTCTTTTTCTGCAGAAGAATTAGAAATAAAAGGGCCCATTCAGAGGAGGCACACGGTGAAAATATTTGTGCAATATGGGGCCATGATCAAGATTTGCACTATGAAAACATCATTGAGGCTACAGAGGAGTTCGACTCTAAGTATTGCATTGGTGTTGGAGGATATGGAACAGTTTACAAGGCTGTGCTTCCAACAGGTCGTGTCTTTGCTGCGAAGAAGTTTCACCAGTCACATAATGGTGCGCAGATGGCCGATTTGAAAGCATTTCAAAGTGAGATTTGCACCTTGACAAATATTCGTCACCGGAATATTGTGAAGTTACATGGGTATTGTTTACATGCCAAACACTCATTCTTGATATACGAATTCATAGAAAGAGGAAGTTTGAGAAGGATATTGAGCAACAGGGAAGAAGCTACAGAATTGGATTGGGTAAAGAGGCTAAATGTTGTGAAGGGAATTGCTAATGCATTGTCATATATGCACCATGACTGCACTCCTCCAATTATTCATCGAGACGTTACGAGCAATAATGTTTTGTTGGATTCAGAGTTTGAGGCACATGTTTCTGATTTTGGGACAGCAAGGCTCCTCATGCCTGACTCTTCAAATTGGACATCATTTGCTGGTACATTTGGGTACACAGCTCCAGGTGCACATATTATTTTCATCTACTTATTATTCTGCTAGTATAAAGCTTTTTTTATATGAAAATTTTGGTGATACGATTAGATGAATGTGCTACTACTAAGTACAAAATTCACATAATAGCTAATTCTAGCCAGCTGTTAATTTTTGTTATTTAGTAGTGATTGATTAAGTAAAGTTATGCCTCTCATGAGTATATCATTAGCAATATCACAGTCTAAAGCATATTCATTCTTTTTCAGAGTTGGCTTACACAATGATGGTCAATGAAAAAAGCGATGTCTACAGTTTTGGTGTGTTGACTCTTGAAATACTAATTGGAACACATCCAAGCAATCTGATCTCATCTGTTTCATTATTATCATCTTCATCGTCTTTTACAATTGATAATCAATCAGTACTATTGAAGGATGTAATTGACCAACGCCTGCCAACTCCTCAAAACACAGTTGCTGAAAGAGTGATCCATATTGCAAAACTAGCATTTGGATGCTTAGATGCTGATCCTCAATGCCGACCAACCATGAGACAGGTTTCTTCGCTCCTAGTACCCAAATGGGATCGATTAACAAAATCAATCTCTGAAATTGAATTGAGAGAAATTCTAGTTAGCAATCATTTCACTTGCTAAGGGTTATCTTTGCACTGCAATATGCTTTTAGTAAACTTTTTTTCATCCTTCACATCTACAGTAGAAGCCAGAATTACCTACAGAAAAATATTGCTTTTCTGGAGTGTATCGTGGTTGTGCTATACATAGGTAGCTGAGAAAAATTCTATATGCTATGAGCTTCTATTGTCATGCTTTATGTTTATTTACATGTATATATATATATAAGTTTTCTATAGATTTTGCAAGTCGACATATAAGAAAGCAACCATTAAAATTAGCATTCAAAGCACAGAGAAACACTATCAAAGATTGTAACAAATTAAAATATTTATTGTAATGGTTTCAAGTTACTTGAAACCATTACAATAACAAAACGTTGAAATGTAAAAATAAAAGAATTTTAACTTGAAAGCATCCCAATTTCTTAGGAGGTTACTCTGTCCAGGATCTCTGTTTCTTGCTCCATTGAGAAGACAGAATGGAAGCTGATCAAAGATACATCAAAAAATGCTCCAAATGTAGCATTAAAATAAGATCTATAAATGCCTGTGAATAAGGATTCTTAATATAAATGCCAAATGCAGCACTGGCAGGAATGACATTAAAAATTTTGAAAATATATGTTTTTGCCCCCCCAAAGTTTAATTGATTGTTCCCCCACTTCTCATAAAATGAACATTTTTCTATCCATATGTATAATCTTTTGTTTGAAAAAAAAAAATTCAAACTTTGCCCCCCCAACTTCAAATGCTGGTTCCACCACATTGGCAGGAATGACATTTCCTCATCATTTCAAGTTGTGCAACTTTGGGCTTGCAAGAGATTTTGTTATCATCACACAAACCCGAGATGATCAGCGCAGCCATGCTGAGACGTAATGAAGTGAAAGTCTGAGGATTTGGCAACTCAAATTTGAGGTTATTTTCATCTCAAACTTAAAATGATTGATGTGAAAAATCCCGTTGTCGGAGATAAACAAAATGTTTGCAAAAATGTTTAGGCACAAGAGCAGCAAAAAAGTTTGGCAAAAGTCGATAGGTAATTTCAAATTAATTTCTTCAGCTTCATTCTCACATGTTGTGGAAATGTAAAAATCATGAAATTCTCTCATGCTATGCTAAAAGCAACGTTATTTTACTAAAAAAGAAATATGGTAACTAGTTTAAGCTATTCCATTGTTGCAAAGTTCTATATGTTTTGTCATTTATGTGGTATTGTTATGTGACCTTACTCACAAGAGCACAGCGGTCAGCAGTAATTGGACTCAAAACAGCATTTCTCATTTAAAAATGGTGCCCAAAAAATTGCAAAATTTGACAGATTATTTGGATTGTTTGTTTGCTCATTCATTAAATCATCTAGTGCTTCATGTGCCATCATATAAATTTAAGGCATGGAGAACTTACAGTTCATCAACATAATCATATGAGATTTTACCCCAAAAAAATGATTATATGAGACTTGTATTATTAAGATTTAAGCAAGATACATTTAGAGGCAACTTTTAGCTATAAAAATGGGGGGAAAATAGTAGATTCACATAATCAAAAGGGTCAATAGTTGGGGCTCATGTGGCCACCAATACACCAAATGCAACCCAAAAAAAAGGCCATTAAAGCTGCCAAAGGAAGATTTAGCTGAAAGGAAAGCTGCCTACTACTACTCCAATGCATATAAACACGTTACTTGAAAGGAAATCCTTTTTCTTATCTCAAAAAAAATATGTAACAAACAAAAGGGAAAGAAAAAAAAATTTTCAGAGAGATAAGAAAGATTTAGCTGTTTTCAAGTTGCCTTGGATGGAAAGGAAGGTCTTTTTTGTGTTACTTATTAATTGCCCTTTTGTACTGGCTTGTGTTTGGCCTTATCTGTATTGCAGTGAAAAGAGAGACACAAACTATGAAAGAGAGGAAGCAGCAAATTGCTGTTTTGTTTTTTCAGATTAATTGCAGGAGAGTTCAGAAACTTTTGCCAGTTGTCTAATTTTTATCATGTACTTCTGATTGTGGTGAATCAATTTATATATTTTTGGAGTAACAGCATTTTATTATATGATATTTTGAGATAATAATTAGCCAAAATTACATGCTAAGCATGTCACCTCATATTTGTTTAATTATTGAAAAATTTTCCTACTGAAAAATTAAAAAAAAATTAGATGAAATATGCTTCATATTTTAAGTGTTTGGACAATAAAGAAATATTTTCTTATGAAAAAATGTATTTAAAAAACATATTCAGAAGTTATTTTTTTAATGAAATGTATCAAACAAATATGGAATACAATTTATCTTTTGTGAAAAATCACAAAACTTGTTTCTATGAAAAATATATTTTTTAGATTTTGATAACAATATATATTTAACAAAATTCTCTTGTAAATTTTATATGTTTTTATAATAAAATTGAAAAAAATGATAAAGTTTTTTATTATTATTCTGATTCCTAGGTACCTGGCTGTCAGCTTTTTTTTTTCACCTTTCTAAATCCCATCTTCATCACTTCAAGTTTTCTGCTTCAGCTCTATTTTCACAGCTATTCCTCAATTTCTCAAGAAAACACAACAGAAAATATTCTTTATCCACAATGGAAGACCCTGAACTTGTGATTCAAAAAAAAGAAATGCTAATAGTATCACCCACCAGCTCCAATCCACACCTTCGAACAGCCCATTTCTTGAATCCAACTCATGCTTCCATTGATGCACAAATCCCCCAAAACCCTTTACTCCGATTCTCCTCTTTGTCTTCCACTTTTCACCCTGAAAAATGTCATCTAAATGTGGCTTTCAATGGGTGGAAAGACCCAACACAGAAATGGAAATCATGGGTTCTTGACATGGAAGTAATGTATGGGTCTGTGTGGAAAAGGGCTAGAATTTTTGAAGCAATCATGAGTACTATTACCAGTGTTAGAAGAGATGATGATTTGATCGTTGGTCTTGCAGAAAAATGGTGTCCTGAAACCAATACATTTATCTTTCCATGGGCAGAAGCAACTATTACACTTGAAGATATGATGATTTTAGGAGGCTACTCTGTATTGGGTTCCCCTGCTTTTTCATGTGTTCTTGAAAGCCAAGAACTTGAAGAAATTGAGAAGAAACTGAAACAAGCTAGAACTGAACTAGGAAGAGGGCCATCTCGAAAAGCCACCCAAACAGGATGGATGAGTATGTTTATGTTCAGTGGGAGTGAAATAGAGCATGAGGCTTTTCTCTCATTCTGGCTTGAAAGGTATGTTTTCCATGATTCTGAACAAATTCTTAAAGCCCGTGTGTTTCCTATGGCTATTCGTTTAGCCAAAGGCGAAATAGTTGCGCTTGCTCCTGCTGTTCTTGCTAGCATTTATAGGGATTTGGGTTTGTTAAAAGCTACAATTTTATCTGCTACTGAGGTTGAAACAAGTGAAGATTATGATGAAGTGTTAGCAGTTACTCTTTGGTCACCAATGCATTTGGTTCAGCTTTGGGCATGGGAAAGATTTTCAGCCTTTCAGCCAAAGCCCAATTTCATCAACAATGGTGACCCAAGATCAGCTCTATGGAGTAATGTGAAAGGCAGGAAAGTTGGTAATGTAAGGTTAGCTTTGGATTCAGCAGCAGAAACTTTTTATTGGAGACCTTATGCAGCAGGATTATATAGTTCAAACCTACCCAAGTTTTATAAAGAAAAAGAAGAATGGCTTGATTTGGAATATAACCAAGAGTTGCTGTTGTTTGCTCTATGTTTGAGGGTATCTGAGCTAGTGGGTTTGGATTGTCTTGAGCAATATCTTCCTCATAGAGTGGCAAGGCAATTTGGATTGGATCAGGACATTCCTAGTGATATTGCTAGATCAAATGTGTTTCCGGAACTTGCTTGGATCAATTACATTAGGCCATTTGGTCATACCAAATTGTTTGTGCCATCTAAATTTTTTGAGCCTGGTGTTACTGTTCAATATTTGGAGTGGTGGAAGCAAACTGAGGTTGGTTCGAATGGTATGCTTAAGGAAGTAATCAATGCCCTTGTGCAAAAGAAAAGGAGCTCCAGAAAAAGATCAATATGGGTGTCAATGTCACAGGCTTGGATTGGAAATAAAGGAAAAAATTGCACACATGATCTTCCTAGTCCTTCTCCCAGCTGCCACATGGGAAACATAGAGGATTGTTATGAGGATATTAAACCAAAAATTGAGGTTGTGATGGGATCTTGTGAGAAGAGAAAGAGCCACGTGTCAAACATAGTGGACTCCTGTGAGG
>CATIWO010564652.1:0-19063 GCA_949673435.1 Macaranga tanarius | reverse complement strand
TGTTATTTTATGTTTCAAATATATTTATTTATATTTTTTAATACGATTATAATTTCTATTTAAATTATAATTAATGTTTATACAATTTACAACAGTCACAATCATATTAAAAATCTAATAAATAATTATACTACTATTATTATTTTAAAAAAAAACCCCAAAATTACCGACGGATTTTCAAAATCCGTTGGTAAAAATTAGCGACGAGCATTTTATCGACGGACCAGAATCCGTCGGTAAAATCCTATTTTCTAGTAGTGCATGCTCAATTCAGAGCTCTACAATCTAAGTTATAGCAAAAACAATAGGACTAAAAAATAGAGAAAAACATACCCGAATTTTACAACAATCAAAATTCAACTTCAAACAATACAATTACAAGTAAAGCTTACTAATTAGGACTCTAATTGGTTTAAGACCTTCTATTGCTTCCCAAAGCTATTGATTGCTAGCTTAAGAAAGATAAAAAACTCTCCAAAAATCTCTCAAGAAAACACTCTCTTCTCTTTTTCAATTCTCTACAAATTTCTGCACCACAAACATATATATATATACACATACACTAACTAAACAAACACCACCATTTGCCCTCCTCCAAAGTCTCCTTCATTTAATGAATAATTATCACTTAATATAATAATAATAATACTAACAAATACTAATCTAGATATTTTTTATAATAAATCACCACAATACCTCCCAACTCCTTAATGAAATGGGTATATTGTACAATAACCCATAACTTCCTAATATGACAATTTCATCCCAACTTTTCTTACAATTTAGTCCCTCCCTATAACTCATGCACATTCCCAAACTAAAATAAGTCCACTATCTATTACGTGTGATATGCAATACATGAGGACATAATAAGTATTCTAAAAGGTAGGTGTTACAGTCCTGGAAGAAAATCTATTCCTTTCATCATGTGTACCACTTTCTAATCCGTAAAGTCTTCATAAATCCTACAGACCTCAAAGCCTGGGCAGAACGACATTTCCTTTAGAGTCAACTTCAGAGCAGCTACCGCAGCTTTAGTTTCAGTAAAAAATAGTCATAACTCTCCCTTTATGAGGAAACTTTATCTTCTAATGCATAATCGAAGGCACACCTCCTAAAGGATGATACTAAGGTCTTCCTAGTAATATGGCATAAGTTACTGTGATGTTAATCACGTACAATTCGATCCAAGTTTCGATAGGTCCAGTCTTAATCAGAGTTCAAAGACACTCCTCTTAATGTCATCATAAGCCTTAATTATTACATCGAAAGGTTTCAGATCTGCAGTAGTCAAATCCAATTTTGGCATTAACTTCAAAGGATAGATATTAATAGTAGAGCCACCATCCACTATTATATAATAAATCATTTTCCCTTTGATGTCAGCCCATATAAACAAGGCCCTTGAGTGGTCTTTCTCTTCTAAAGGAAAGTCATCATTAGTAAACATTATTGCCCCCACCGGTTTCTCAGTCAGAGATAACACCATTTAATCAGGTGTAGTATTAACAACAATCTTCATATTTTCTATGGCCTTGATTAAAGTGTCACAATGAGCCCTAGAATGCATTAGTAACTCCCAAATACTTGCATTGGTCTTTATCTTTTTCAGTTGCTCAAGGAACAAGTCCATATTTTCTAGCACCTTTTCTCCCTAATTAGATTTTTCCACAACTGGTTCAACAAGTACCTCCACTAACTTCTCAGGGGCTCATAGAATCTCCTACTTTAAGTGAGCTCATTCATATTCTCCTCCTTATATTGCTTGGCCTTCTTCTTCTTATCATTGACCTTTATAATGGATTTTATATATTTCTCTTCACCACTACCCAACAGTCAATCGGCTTCTCTTTTGGTTGCTCATCATCAGAACCCCATACATCTAATACATTCATAACTTGCTAATATTGCTCTTTAGTGTTATCATGCTCCTCTTCCTATCTAGTTGGCTTCACAAATGCTATTAGGATGTCAAAAAAAGGTGGCCTAGAGTATTTTACCCGATAATCAAATTTTCCAAAAGGTTTCCCCAATAATCCATCTTCTCCATTTGATTCTTCAAAAGTCTTCATATTAAAAAATGAGTTCATGACTATATTTTTTGTCAGCCCAGTGTTAATTATAAGGACTGGTGGGGGTACATTTTGGTAGTTTAGCAATAAGCTTTTTTGTATATTAGGTTTTTAGGTTTCAGAGTCAGTTATCTTTCATGCATCAATAAGGTTCTGAATGGTGTATTTAAGTTTAATACATCTATCTGTATCATGACCAATGTACTGATGGAAATAGCAGTAAGGGTTTAGGTTGGCATTCGCATATGGGTTTCTAGGTGGTAGAGGTTGGATAAGGTTCTTTTCAACCAGCTTATCAAGGATTTTAGAGATAGGTTTTTCAAAATTTGAAAAATGTCTGGGCTAATCCACCATTTTGACTTCCATAATATTATTAGCTCTATAATCTTCATTCTCGGACTTATTCCTATATTATCTCTTTTCTTCACTCAAATCAGCTTCTTTCTCCACACCAAACTAATATAATTCTTCAAAGTTCCTAATCCTCATGTCTTTTTAATTTCTTTGACAAGGCAGTATTGCACTCATTGATTATAATGAAAAGTTGATCTGATTCAGCCGGCCTATGCCTCATTTGAGAAAGCTTTCCCCTCCAGCGAGCTAAATAATTAGTAAAGCTCCCATTCAGCTTCTATTTCATTATCTGTAGGTTCCTCAAAGATACCTCCATCTAGGAGTTCAAACTATACTATTTAATAAAGGCAGTACTTAACTCTTCTGATTGAACATAGGTATCCAACGTATAGTACCAGCGAGCTGCAGCACCTTCCAAGGATATAGGGAATTGCTTCACAATCTGGGCTTTCGTCAAGTTAGTGGGCTTTATGTAGGTGATGTATTGTTTGAGGTGGAACTTAGGGTCTTCAACCCCATTGAATTTCTTCATATCAAGAAACTGAACTTCTTAGGAAAATGCTCATCTTCCTTAAAGTTAAGATCCCCAAAATCATAGCTCGATTCCATTCCTTTTTCTTTTATGGTGACCTACATCTGAGCTACTTTCTTGATCAAGTTTTTAGCCTAATCAGGTTTTGGTTCACTGTCTCCTACATTAGCTTTCAGTTTAGTTTATTCCTCAATATCCTCCAGCTCAGGTATGTCATTATCACTTTCCATTCCCAGCTTATTGGTTATAGAATTTTTTGACTTTATGGTCTTCTTTATCTTAGCTACCATCTCCTTCATAGCTTCTCCAATCATTTCTTTCACTGCCCCTTTAGTCTCAGTAATCACCTCTTATTTGAGTGCATTAATGTCAAATTTAGCCATCTTTAGAATGTCAGTTGAGGTATTCCAGACTAACCACCCTTTAGATCGAGACCACACGGAAGAGGATGAAGAATTTATGGCTATAAAATAAGGCATTAGAATGATGCATGAATGTTATAGATACATGATATGCATGATCATTATTATAACACAAGTCAAGAGTTTATCAATAAAATGTCATTCTAACCATATTTTTCCCATACATGTATTCAATGGCAAGTCTCTTTCCTTAAAATTTTTAGTCTAGGCCTTGATTATTAACAAGGGATAATAAGATCGACGAGTATATTATCTCTTAAAGTAGTAAAGCAAATAAGTAGCCTCTTTTATTGATAAAACCAAAGTCCATTTAGAATTAATAGGCTATAGCAGAACAAGTTTTAGTCCTAATCTCATATGGCTCACTAATTCATCATCATGGGCTTGGGCTTTATAAACAAAAAGACTATATGATAAAAAACACATGCACATTGGATAAATTCTAAAAGAAGTTACTAAAGCCATTATATAGGCTGACTCTTAGATAAAGTTAAAGGCTCCCATAACTTCATACTTTCTTTTTGTCTCCCCACTCAAGGGTTTAAATGACATACTCAATTATATTTCACTATAAGTGACAATAGTTAGATACACCACCACCAGGCTCATATAGAAATAGAGCAGCAATGCACTAACTATCATCAGGTTATCGGCATGAAGTGCACATTGTGTGAATATATAGTGATGCAAAGGTATCAACTATCAAATAAATATCCATAATAAATAGAATGTCGGAATCAGCTTCTCTATCCCCAATGGAGTCGCCATTGTAGGCAATAGGGTTTAGCGCACACCCAAGTATTTGATAACTACAGCACTATGCAGGCTTTGTAACCCACTTAAAAGTATAAAACTAGCCACAAAGGCTAGAATTAGAGAAGGAGTCGCCATCTGGGTAACCAACCAGGACCACCAAATATTTTATAGTAACTGGATTCTATAGAGGCCCAACAACTACCTTTAGAGACTAAGTTCAGAAACTGAACCTCTATTTGTATTCTACTTATTATAAGCATTCATTTTTTAGTCAATCCCTTCTTACAAGCAATCATACAACTAGATTTTAACATTCACAAATGCATTAATCCCTTATGTGCATGTTATATTTTAAATCATTACTAAGTTTACACATGTAATATAAATTTTCTTATTTAAATAGACCAAATTTTAATTCTTACCAAGTTTTCACATACAATCCCGTTATAAAGCTTTACCACCATTCATCACATATATTCACATATAATAGGGGGAAAGGATAAAAATTACAACCCATAAAAAATCTAATCTAAAACTATACTAAAGAAAGAGGGAGGAGAAATGAGATTTAATTTATAATCCTTTTTAAAAACCCTAACTAGATCTATATTAAAAATCAACCTAATGTATTCAGCTCCCTCCAAGCAAATTTCCTTTCCTATGATTAGACCATCGGGAATCACATTATATCACTGCCCCAATCTCCTCTGCATAAACAAGTTAGGCACAAACTTCCAAAAAGGTAAGCAATTAGTAACGAATCAATGGCAAAACAGAGCAAACAAATACACATAAATATAGACTTTTACACTAATATTTAACAATCATCACAAGCAAATCCACACACGAATTAAACTACATAATAAGTATATATATATTTAAATTACCCTAAATAATATTCTAACACTATTAATCACCAGATCTCCGACCTATACTATTATCTCACAATCTGACTAACATAAGTAATTTATTAAATTTAATGATAAAAAAATGTCAGATTCAAATACAAAAGTGATCGCCTAGTTGGACAGGCGATCATCCCATTACAAAGCTAATTGTTGTTCACATAGGCGATCGCCTCTGTAATTAATTATAGATATTAAATAAACAATAAATTTTCCAAAAAAAAATGTTTTTAAAATTTTAAATCACAATCATAATTAATCAATTTTACAACAAAAATGGAAATTTTAGAAATCACTTTTTGTAAAAACATGAAAAACAAAGGCATATTTAAGAAAAAAGATGAAAATAACAACAATTACTAAAAAACAAAACAATTAATATGTAATAAATAACCAAAGAACAAGAAAATCCTTACTGTTAACCCTTAGGGCACCTTCATAGAACTCAGAATGCACGTCAAGAGGAAAAAATCAAAGAATTCCTAGAAAAGGTTCTAACTTACTTTATTTGTTAAGTGAATTTTTTTAACCTCACTAGTCCCTATATCTACAGAGTTTTAGTTATGTCTCTAGAACCTATCAGCAGTGTGCTTAACACTTTTTTTTCTCTTTTAAAATGTTAGTTTAGCTGAAAAGCCTCCTCCCATTCTATTTCAGATGCCTATGTTATAAAAAGTTCCACCTTCCTTTCCCTCTCTAATATGTTTCCTCCCATCAGAATCAAGATAAAGATAGGATGGGGGTAAGATAGAGGTAAGATAGAATTAGGATAGAGGCAGGATAGAGGTAAGATAGATGTTTATCTTATTAGATAAACCTTTGCCATCAAACACAACTCTGAGACATGCGATAAAGGCGATCATCTGTAAGGACAGGTGATTGCCTGTTCGAAGAGGTGAACGCCTCTTCATACAGGCGATGGGCCCTAAACACAGCCCAATAGTGATTTTTGGACCCAAACTCAGCCCAAGCATCTGATAGGTCCTAAACCCAAGGTTAATACAAACTAAATCCACCATACCAAACCTAATGGGCTAAAAATAGATTTTCCCCATTATCCTCCTTCTGGACATTCTAAGCAAATTGGTTATTATCGTCGGGTTATATATCAATCCTTCAATATCTCGTAAAAATTGAGGTGCCAATAGTTGTTAATTTAAAAAATTAAAAAAATTGGACACATGGCACTTATATGCCACTATGTATCTTATTAAAATAATGTGAAAAATTAAACTAAAAAATTAATTTTATAATCAACATACCATAACTTGGATGGCACATAAGTGCTCTGGCAATGTATTTGTCGAAAAATCGATTTTAGGATTTTCATTGTGACCATAATTAATAATTAGGAATTTTTGCGTATCAAATTGAATTTTTATGATAATAGCAGGAAAAGGCAAAAGCCTTAAGGAGGTGAGTATAAATAATCCTGAGAGTTAAGTAGTGAAGGCAAAGATACCTCAAAATGTAGTCGGAGGATCTTATTAGTAGATTCTAGCTAAGGTGGTTGTCCTTATATTTTGTGGGGATAAGGTACAAATTGAACCATGAACTTAGAGCCAAAGTTTATATTGGACCTTAATGTTTTTCTTTGGTCCCATTTAAACCTTAATCTTATAAGGTTCAATCATATTGGACCCTTATTTAAATAATTATTGTAATTAAGTCCCAAAAATCAAATAAAAATTTAACTTTAACATCAATTAATAAAAATTAGTGCGAACAACAATAAGAATTGATGAAATTACTTTCAAAACATATATTTATGATATTTTTAAATTTTTTAATATTTTTAAATTTATAGGAATATATTTTTAAAATTTTTAAAAATTCAAAGAAAAGTTAAAAAAAAATTTATAGACCTAAAAATTTTCAAAAAATTTAAAATTTTTACAATCAAGTGATATACATTTAGAAAAATAATTAAAAATTTTTCTATACACTTATTTATTTATTAAAAAAACTTTTGAAATTATTAAAATTTTCCATAGATTTAAAAATTCTTAAAAATTTAATAAGTGTACAAAAAATTTTAATTCTTTTTTTTGAATATATATCACTTGATTGTAAAATTTTTAAGTTTTTAAAATTTTTTGGGTCTATAAAAAATATTTTTAATTTTTCTTTTGAATTTTTAAAAATTAAAAAATTATATTTTTATAAATTTAAAAATATTAAAAAAATTTAGAAACATCATAAATATATGTTTTGAAAGTAATTTCATCAATTTTTATTGTTATTGGAACTAATTTATATTAATTAGTGTTAAAGTTAAAGTTAAATTTTTATTTGATTTTTAAGACTTAATTACAATAATTTATTTAAAGTAGGGTCCAATATGACTAACATTTACTAGATTAAAGTCCAAATATGACCAAAAAAAAAATATTAAGATCAAATGTAAATTTTGGAGTGAAATTGAGGTCCAATTTGTACCTTATTCGTATTTTGTGTATCTAACAAGATCTTGGCATCGCATATTATGACAAAAGCGAGCCATGTCACGGTGGCCCCACCCAAGCGGTGGTTGTGGGTGGTGGCCGGGTTCTTTTAAGATGCTAGTTTTGTTTTGTTTTCTTTCTAGTAAGTTAGAGATTGGCTATTGTGGGCTCCATTTAGAAAGTTATAGATAGCATTGCTCATTCATAGGCATTGCAAAATAAGGTTTCAAGTCCAAGCCAAAAAAAAAAAAAAAAGTCTCAATTTCTCCTCTTTGACATCTCAACTGATTTTTCGTGTTTCTCTAATTTTCTCTTCTCTTTATATTCATTGGACATAAGAATCCTCATCCACAACACAATCACTAAGCCAGTAATTCACTGACTAAGTTCGTTTGTGTGTATGTGTGTGCCTTGCTATATTAAATTCTTAAATAAGAAGTTAATTTGAACCTTTTTTTTTTTTTTTGACAAAATAAATCTCACAGCCATCCTTTAAAAAATGCAATATTTTTTTTTGGTGGTGCATGGAGATTTAAAATTAGTTTAGTTGGTGACAAAGTTTTTTTTTTTAATCGAAATTTTATTCTTCTAAAGAATATATTGTAAATTTGTTTGTTATTCACTAGTCTGATATCAGAAAATACACCCTCATAATAGCATAATAACTTAAAAAATTAAATTTTGATTAATTTATAAATTAAATCAAACCTGTATTATCATTTATAAAAGAAAAACTATATATATATATATATATATATACATAAATTTATGTTAATAATTTTAAATATACCATATTAATACTGTTAGAATTGCTCACATATATGTTTCTAATATAACATGATACTGATATAATGTTTTCTAACATAACTGTATTGCTAATATGAAAAGTTTATATTGTTTATGTTGTGATGACGAGGTGTTAATATGACAATTTTCTCATCTAACAAATTACCAAAACTACAAATATTAATTCAACAAATCCAATATTGCAAGTATTAAAAACTTCATATAGAAAATCTCTATATAATAATACTCAATTAATTATAATTTGCCCATCCGCCTTGGGTTGGGACGGTAATCGTCCCAACCATGGGATGGGCATAATATAAAGGAAGGGGTGGGGGTTTGAATCCCCCTAACCCCCTCCCCCTTCCTGACTAAAATAATAATAATAATAATTAATAACTTGTTTTAAATATCTTGTTATTTTTTGTAAATTGATAACTTTACTAATTTATTAATGGAAAAACTATCAGTTCTATTCTAAACTTTGAAACAATTATCCATTTAATCGTACTTTAAAAGTTATTTCCATTTGCTCCTTTAACTTTATAATTTTTTTTACCAATTTTAGTTAATTATATTATAAAAATTATTTTTAAATCTCTATAAAATAAATTTGACGTTTATTATAATTTTTATCTTTTTTCTTTTCTTATTGTAAGAAAAAATAAAATATAAAAAATAATTTTAAATTCTAATTTTAGCACTCTAAACTTAAATTCAAAAATTAATTTCTGAATATTTTATAAAATTTCAACTTTTTCTCTAAAAAATTTTGTATTTTAATTATTTTAAAATTTGTTCCTCAACTTTCAACCGTGTTATTTAAAAACTTTTCTAATAGGTATCAAGTACATAAAAGTAAGAAATAAAGGGAAAAAAAAAAGAAAAATTTTAAGGTATAAAAATATCAATTAGGAATATAAAAAATATTTAATTTTTCTAAAAATATAAAAATAAATATAATTTGAAATTTTATTATTCTTTATAGTAGTAATTAAAAGTGTTTAATTTACATTTTTACTTTATTGATGTTAATACATATAATAAATTGATTTACAGGTTATGACTTTTTTATTTTTTATTATTTTTGTTAATACATAAAATTTTAGAATTTTATGTAATAATTTAAAATTTAAATTTATGTCAGGAGTTGTAAGATCATAATTTGAGAATTTTCGTAGATTTTATTTTTTAAGAAAAAAATTAATAACTGTCAAATTTATTTTATAGGGATCTTAAAGTAATTTTAAAAAATATATTTAGATCCTTCAACTCAAATTGGAGGGAATTAACAAAATTTGTAAAGTTAAATGAGCAAATTGAAATGACTTTAAAAATAGGATTCAATTGATTATTGGTTCAAAATTGAGAATAGAACTGATAATTGTTTTCTTACTAATTGTTAATATCTCATTTAATTAATAATTTCTCTTGATCCCAAGATTCTACTCAATTTTAATATGTTCTTAATAAAATCATTAGAAATGGCAATGAGTATAGTAGTATAACACTCATACCTCAAATGGATGTCGGACATTGCACATAGCTAAGATGCGGTTTAGGATTGAGTTGTGGTTCGTACTTGGTCGAGGAGCGGTAATTTTGGAATTTTTATGACACTCAAAATGAGCCAAATTATGAGAAAATAAAGAATATAAAGTCAAATTAAAGTAAAGGGATAATGACTTAAATGTCAAGTAAGTTGAGGACTCAATTGAACTAATTGAAAGAAGATGGATGATCAGGTGAGTTTCAAAGTTATTCAAGGGCTAGAATGGATATTTTATTAGGGTGTTTAAAGAGGAAAATGAATAATTAAAGGAGTAAAAAGGAATTTAAAAGGTGATGTTTGTGTTGAGTCTGCAAAAATATAAGAGAATAAGAAGGAGAGGTGGTGCGGTTAATGGAGAAGGTGATAAGTGAATATATGGATCCTATTCACCACTAAACTTAGGGCAAGCCAAGAATGAAGCATGGAAAGCTATAAAAAGGGGCTTATTCAACATGAAAAGCTTCACTTTGTATACTGAAATATTTCCTAAGACACAAAACAAAGAAGTTGAGTCAGGTGAGGAGGAGAGGAAAATAAGAAATCAAGAGTAACTCTTGTGTAGTTTAAAATTAAAGCCTTATATGCTAAAAGAAAGCTGCTGTTTAAACTTAGAGGTGACCAAAGGGTGACTTGGAGACTCCTTGAAGCTACACAAAGTGAAAAAATGAGCTACTAATAAGGTGTGAAAATAAGAACTTGCAAAGAGAATCAATTAGAAGGGCATCAAGTACTGAGAAGGAAAGGCGGAAGCACTTAGCTTAGGTAAATACTTTAATTGTTAAATTTATATATTAGATAGTTGCATGAAATTTAAAACGGTGATTTGAGCTATAGATTGATAGGAAAATGATTTTTTAACATACAAATTAGTAAGTTGAAATTTTGGCTTGAGCTTGCATATGATATAGCTTTCCTTCAGCATAGATATTATAGCAAGATGTTAATATATATTTATAAACTTGTTTGGGGTAGAATAAAAAGTCTTTGAAAGCTAGAAAAGGTAAGGAATAGCTAGAGAAAGTCATGAGTGAACATCCCCTCTTGACCCTCTCGTGTGATTCCCTTTGTGCTACTTTACGTTATTGTGCTTGTCCCTTTAAATTAAGCTTTTAATGATCTAAAAATTTTGCTATTCTTAAAGTTATTTTTTTTAATTCTTTACTGGGAATAATTCTTAGTGGCTTACACTTTTGTTTAGTTCAAATTCTTGGCTAATCTTGTAGAAACTCGTAAAGTACCATATTAAGAAATATTTGTGCGTATAACTTAATGATTTATTATTGAGTGATTCTTGAATCAAATGATACTGTAAGGACATGAAATATGATTCAAAATATGTTCAAATGAGTATAAAATATTGATTGTTAATGTGCCTAAGTTATGTAAACATTTAGTAAACTAATAAGTATGCAAACTAAAAGTGGTGTAAAGTTGATTTTTAATACGCATGGCTATGTCATAACCAGGCATGGTTGTGTCATAGCCTTGTATAGTTGTCTACTTAGCTGTATAATCTTATAAAATTATTTTTAACTCTCAAGCATGGCTGTGCTTCAAAAACACATGGTTGTGCACCCTAAAAAACCTTATTCCTTCACTTTGCAAGCCTATTTTAAACTCGATAATGCCCAGAATGAACCTAGTTTGAATGTAACCTCAAAGAACTTAGGATACCCACTTCTAAAACATTTAAAACATCTATTTTTCATAACTGATATTTATTTTAAATTATGAATTTAGGTGAACTAAAAGTAGAATGGTGATAGTTACTTTACAAGTAACCTAATTGAAATCATGACCTGATAAGCATCGTTCCATTATCATTCAAACCTAAATTATTTTAAAACCTAAAGAACTTTAGATTATCCTTTCCAAAACATTAAAACCTTTCTCTTTGTATAACTAATTCTTTAGTTAGGTTTCAAATTGGAGAGAATAGCAAGTTATATATCAATGTTAAATTAAGAACTACCTATATTGAAATGTAACTTAACAGATAACATATCCTTTCTGAACTTCCATATTTGATTAAAATATATTCTTAAGTCAATGAAATGAATTTGAAATACTTTTAGAACTTGAATTAAAAACATAAAATTATGCTAATTGAGGGCTTCCATAGAAGACATGATGAGACACAAGATAAGTATTGATGATAACTTTTAAACTTTTAACTGAGAACTGGGGACTAAATTGAGAACACAAATTAATTTAAATTGAGAGCTTCGATAAAACATAAGAAGAATGTTAGTGAAATGAATGCAATGATAATATAAATAGGATAATTTTAAGCACAAGCATAAATATTATTAAGAGATAGTCCTATTTACGACATGGCTAGGTTTGGTGAGTTGGCATAATTGTGTCTGGGACATAACCTTTCACGTCAAGAGATAAATTTAAGACCATGCCTAGGGTACGACATTCGAATTTATAATTTAATTTTGGTTTAGTGCTGTGTAACCTCTGGAGCCAAGCCGACACAAAAATAAATGATGTGTGATAACCTTTGGTATAGTAATAGTGCTAGTCACACTGATATCTACTTGTACATATTGTGCAGTGTTTTAAATTTGATGTGAATAATTGTAAATCATATGATCCTCTAAATGAAAATATGATATGTCCTAAAACTAAATTAAACATTGTGTTGAGAATTCAAAGAATATGTTTTGGTGTATGAAGAGCATGCATAAACTCAAGAGGCCAAGATGGCACAAACAATTAGTTCATACGGAAATTATTGATAGTGTTTAAAAGTGAGAAGATTTTGATATTTAAATTTGAGTTGCTTAATATGATGATAATTAAGAGAATATTACCATGAATAATAAAAGTTAAATGCAATCAAATGATAGAAACATTTTTGATAATCTCTTCTAAATTGTTCTATTGAGGAATTTTTTTTTCTTTCGAGTTCTCAATCTTTCTGTTTATAGTTGAGTTATTGTGAAACTATACCATTATTTGTTACTTTGTTCATTTATTGAGTATTTTCTTGTGAAAATACTCGCCTCTTTTTTTAATATATTTAAAATACTCCTTCCCACCGGTACCCACGTTGGAAGATTCACGACCAGGGCTGTCCAGGATGGAATAACGGTGCGAAAGGTTATCACTTCTAACCTTATTATCCAGATTAACTGGTTTATAATACGGGATTAATATTAATTATATTGCTCGAATAATATCTTAAAAATAAGCACTCACATTATTAATATCCTGGTATATATGTTTGCTGCTTAATATCATTACCTAAACTTGTATGCATCATAAACACTAATTATCACAAAGTATAAATGGCAATGTAATAATCAAACTTATTGACAGAACACAATTACTGAATATAATATACATATGTATATATATAAAATAATATACAATATAGTGTTCAGCGGTGAGGAAAATAGGGGCTAGGAGAAAAGGGCCATCAAATATACAAACATGATACACCAAAAGGATCAAAAAGCCCTATCATCAACCCTAAGGATGGTAGTCCATCTGCCCTAGGTAGTGCTACCTACATATGTACCCAAACGTAGTATCATCTATCCTAAACACTCAATCCTTAGCCGGCAAAAAGGGGCATGATGTTAGCAGCGTCCCGGAACGGCTAGGTCCAAGTCAAGAAGACTCGAACCCTAGTCTGGATCTCGTAGGTAACGAAAATAACCGTGAGGCAGCCATCATTGAAGTCGTTTCTCACCGTATTAGTACGGTAGTTAACAGCAATTGGGTCTACAGACATCCTAAAAGACAGGTCCAAGTTAGGATCGTGCCTGATGAAGTAACAAATCTCCATGGCGCTATCGTGAACATTTAAGGTCTGGGCCACCCACATGATCGCCATAGGTACTATACAATATATACAGGAACGTACAGGCAGCTAAGCTGAAAAGAAAATAAATTTTGCAAAGGGAGTGGTGAGCATTTTTGTAGAAAATACCCAGTGAGCAGACTAAACTCCCGAAAGTTTATATGTAAATTTCAAAGCAAAAATATCAAAAAAATTAAGGAAATAATTTCTTAATTCTCTATTAAATCACGTTTTGATAAAATAAATTAAATAAACAAGTATTCAACAATATAATATGTTATTTCCTTGTAGATAGACAAATATATATATATATATATATACACACATCAATCAAGAGTTAATACTCTAATACAATACTTCAGTTAGCCATATCAATATACTCGACATATTAGTTTATATTCAGTTAGGTTGCTATCAATGTGGTGGGTACCAGTCAATACATTGAAAGTTCAATCAGGTATGCATACCGATATAATAAAACCACTCGGATCAATCTCAAAGGCTTTTATAATATCGAGCGCTGTCCCAAAAACAGTAATCATAAATCTCTTAACTCTATATCCCAGATACAGGAATTAATTATTTTATGTGAGCAGCTGTGTCCCGGACACAGTTTTATGTCTTACCAAACCCTGTTGTACCCCGGATACGGTCTTACTGTAACCTTTTTTTTTTATAATATACATATACTCACTTAATAATCACATTTCAATATATATATATATATATATATATTTATTTGTTTATTTATTATTATTATTATTATTAGTATTAGATCACATTTTAATACTCTCATGTTCGTTTAGAAGCCCAGCCACAACATTTTCCAATAAGCATTTCTAACTTTTTCCTTTCTTATGCATTAAATATATATATACATGTTGTATATAAGATTAAGTCCTCACATTAAATTTTTTTGTATAGACTCCACTTAAATAGGAAATATATAAAATAAAATAAAATAAATATTATATATATATATATATATAAACATTTTTATTCTCACTATGCTTCTAATGGTATTTATAAATAATTTCGTTTCCTTGTAAGCTCCTATGTATCAATAATTCTATTGTTATTGCACACTATTAACTGCTGTTGTAATCAACACTACTTTGCACCTTTTATTTTTGTTTCATGGCATCCCTTTTAAATTAATTATTTATAGCTTTTAACTTGTAGTGTTTTAGGTTTACTTATTTCTAGCAAAATTTCACTAATTAAATGAACAAACAATTATGTACTTCTCAAGAAGAGAGTACAACATGGGAAACGAGTTTTAAATAAAAAAAAAATTGAAAGAAGCAACACTGAATACGATAAATTCAACAATCAGCATGAAATACTTTCCACTTTAATCAAAGAGTGGTCTATTTGGAAAGAACCACATCAGCTTGAGAAGAAAGATAAAAGTATATTCACCGATGAATTCAAGTTATCATAAAAAAAAATTGAATCTAAAGAAATTTCAAATTTAAGATGAAAATGAAGAAGAGAAAAGAGTTCACTCAACCGTGTTCTTTCCCTTCCTTTGCCATCTCTTGTTATTTTTTTTTTCATTTGGTTTGGTACCAAAATGGTACCAAACTATTATAAAAATCTCTCTGCATGGCCAAGCACCGCTGCCCAGTGCTTGGCCTAATACGTGGTAATTTTTTTTGTGGTGGTTTAAGCCATTTTCTTCATTTAGCCTCTCAACTTAATTTTTTTTTCAATTAAGTCATTTATTTTCTATATAATTTAGTCATACTTAAATATATTATTAAATATTCGGACACGTCCTGATAATTCTTCCCCACTTAAAAAATTTTGTCCTCGAAATTTGAGGGCGCAAAAATTTATAGCTCAAGCATGAAGAAATAATTGTGGGTACCGATGCCTCATATCCTCTTCTTGTTCCCACGTAGCTTCTTTGCGATGATGATTTTCCCATAGCACTTTGACTAGCGGAATGACTTTATTGCGCAGTATCTTTTGATCTTTGACGATGATCGATACCGGTTCTTCCTTGTAGCTTAAAGTTTCTTTTAGTTCCACGGGTTGCTCTTGTAGTACGTGCGAAGTGTCACTTCTGTATCTCTTCAGCATCGACACGTGGAAGACATCGTGAATCCCTGACAAACTAGTCGATAAGCTACTGGCCCAACACGCTCGATCACTTCATAAGGCGCTATAAATCTCGAGCTTAATTTACCGTGTTTGCCGAACCTCAGTACACCCTTCCATGGAGATATCTTCAGAAATACCTTTTCTCCCATGTTGTATTTAATATCGACTCGCTTCAAGTTAGCATAGCTTTTTTGCCTATCTTGAGCCGCTTTCATATTGGCTTGAACAATCCAAAGATTTTTCATAGTTATTTGCACCAATTCTAGACCTAATAATTTTCTTTCTCTAGCTTCCTCACAACAATTGGGGGTTATACACTTCCTTCCATAAAGCGCTTTGAACGGAGCCATATCAATGTTACTCTGGTAACTGTTGTTATAAGTAAATTCTCTTAACGGTATTTGCTTATCCCAGTTGCCCCCGAATTCCAATGCATTAGTCCTAAGCATATCTTTCAAAATTTGTATGGTACGTTCGGATTGACCGTCTGTTTGAAAGTAAAAAGCTATACTAAATTTCAATTTAGTACCCAATGCTTCTTGCAGACTCGACCAAAATCGTGAAGTAAATCTGGGGTCGCGATCTGATACAATTGATAATGGGACTCCATGTAATCTCACGATCTCTTTTACATAAAGCTCGGCCAATTTATTCAAATTGTAGCTAACTTTGACTAGTAAGAAATGTACTGATTTTATTAACCGATCCACGATCACCCATATAGAGTTATGTCCTAGTTGGATCTTCGGTAGTCCCACTACAAAATCCATGGTGATGCGTTCCCACTTCCACTCAGGATTCGGCAAGGATTGTAATAATCCTGCGAGATGTTTGTGTTCAGCTTTTACTTGCTGACACGTTAAACACTTGGATACAAACTCTGCTACATCACCTTTCATTCCTTTCCATCAATAATTTTCTTTCAGCATTCTATACATTTTCGTGCTTCCTGGATGCATAGTGTATGCCGAATAATATGATTCTTCCATAATTTCTCGTCGCAGTTTGCTTATATTCGGCACGTACAATCTATTTTCAAATTTTAAAACTCCATCCTCAGTACACTTTAATTCTTTCATTTTTCCACTTTTTGCATCTTCACACAGTTTTTTTATTTCCTTATCCACTTGTTGAGCTGCTGCTATCCTTTCCAATAACATCGGCCTTACCTTCAAGGTGGCCAAAACCCCACTAGAAGCATTCATCTCAAGTTCAACGTTTAGCTTTCGTAATTAACAACGGCATCGTTGTTGTACGGATATAATATAAACTTCCACCTAATTTTCAGCTTAGCATATCGGCTACCACGTTCGCTTTTCATGGGTGATACTCGATCGTGCAATCATAATCTTTTAATAACTCCACCCAACGTCTTTATCTTAAATTTAACTCCGTTTGAGTTAAGATATACTTCAGGCTCTTATGATCCGTGAATATCTGACAAGTGACTCCATATAAGTAATGTCTCTACATCTTTAACATGAACACCACTGCCGCTAATTCTAGATCGTGTGTGGGATAATTCTGCTCGTGTGGTCTTAGTTGCCTCGATGCATTACTTTTCCATTCTGCATCAATATGCAACTAAGCCTTTGCTTTGAGGCATTATTATACACCATATAGTGACCTCTTTTAACTGGTAACGTTAATATTGGCACCGTAACCAATTTCTCCTTTAAGATTTCAAAACTTCGTTGGTAATCTGAGTTCCACTCGAATTTCACATTCTTTCTCAATAATTTCGTCAATGGTGACGTAATAATTGAGAAATCTTGTACAAATCGTCGATAGTAGCCTGTAAATCCTAGGAAGCTTCGTACTTCTGTTACATTTCTTGGTGGCTCCCAATTAACAATCACGGTGATTTTGCTAGGGTCCACTTATACTCTTTCATCTAATATCACGTGTCCAAGAAACGCAACCTTATCTAACCAGAATTTGCATTTGCTAAACTTTGTATATAATTGTTTAGCTCTCAAAATCTCTAATATCATCTTCAAATGTTCCTCGTGTTCCTCTTTTAACTTCAAGTACACCAGAATGTCATCAATGAACACGATCATGAACTTATCTAGATACAGTTTGAATGTGTAATTTATCAAATCCATGAATGCAACTGGTGCATTCATGAGTCCGAATAACATTACTAGGAACTCATAGTGTCCATATCTCGTTCTGAATGCAGTCTTTAATACATCAGATTTCTTGATCCTCAACTGGTGATAACCAGAGCGCAAGTCAATTTTTTGAGAACATTTTTACTTTTTACAGTTAGTCGAATAAGTCTTCAATCCTGGGTAAAGGATATTTATTCCGGATTGTGATCTTATTTAGTTGTCTACAATCTATACACAGCCGAAAAAAATCCATCTTTCTTCTTGACAAACATCATAGGTGTACCCCAAGGTGAAAAACTTGGTCGAATGAATCCTTTGTCCAGTAGTTTTTGTAACTGCACCTTCAATTCTCTCAATTCTGCTAGAGCCATCCTATACGGTGTTTGTGATATAGGAGCTGTTCCAAGCACAAGTTCGATTTCAAACTCAATCTCTCATTCTGGTGGTAATCCTAGTAAATCATCAGGAAACACGTCTTCGAACTCGTGTACTACCGGTAGTTCTTTCAATTTTGCACATTCTTTTCTTTCTTCTATTACTCAAGCTAGATAAGCCTCATACCCCTTTCAAAGATATTTTTTGACTTTCATCATCAAAATTATCTTAATAGCAGTCTTTTTATCTTCTCCAATAAATATTATCTTCCCTCCATCTTCTCCTTCCAACTTTACTTATCTAGCAAAGCAATTCACATTCGCTCGGAATGGCTCAATACATCCATCCTGAGTATTACATCAAACTCATCAAGATGTAGGGGTATGAAATTCTATTTCATTTTAGCCCTATCAATTTCTACCAAAACATTCCTATACACATTCTTACATATAATACTCATACCCATAGGCATGCTCACAACCACAAGTTCGTTCATATCATTCATCTTAAGTTTATCATGCATTATAAAAATTATTGATATGAACGAATAAGTAGCACCGGGATCAATCAATATACTTGTTAACTTACCATTAATGTGAGCCTTTCCTACTATCACATCCGGGGACTTTTCTGCCTCTTTCTCAATGATAGTATAAATCTTTGCTTGCTGCACACCACTTGCTACGGCACTCGGCCCTCCTAGTTAATTTCGTTGAAGTCCCACTACTTTATTCCTTTCTCTGGTTGTATTCACAGGCCTTCCTACTCTAGTTGATCTTCCACCTTACTCACTATGAGGAGCATACGATGCTTGCACTGACG
>CATIWO010564632.1:0-10409 GCA_949673435.1 Macaranga tanarius | reverse complement strand
AAATTTTGATAAAATGTTTTAATTTAGTCAATAATAACTATTTATTTTAAATTAAATAAAAATGAAACACAATAAAAGAATTAAATTTGCTATTACGAAATTGTTAAAGTCACAAATGATTTTTATAATAATTTTAAAAATTAAAGATATTTTTAATATAAAAATTATTACTCTAGTTAATTTAAAATTTTTAATTATTTCATACTTATTTATTTGAAAGTAGTTAAAAATATTTAATTTTAAAATGCAAAGAAATTTTTTTTTATTTTACAACATACACATATATAATTTTTAAAAATTTATTAAAATAATTGTTAATCATAAATTTAAATTTTATTATGTGTAAATTTAATTTTTCAATTATCATGTCAACACTTTTAATTTTGATCAAAATTAAAATATTTTTAAAAAAATTAAAAATGAGATAAAATTGCCAAAGTCGTAAATATTTAGATTTTTTTATGTCAATAGACATTTATTGATTTTGCAATATCAAAGGTAAATTTGACATTTTATAGATGCCACGTCAGCATCCTATATTTAATTTTAACGAAAAAATGATTTGTATTAAAATTGCCAAATATTTACTAAATCAGGACGTTATTGCAAAAATTAAAAGTTTGAGATTAAATTGTAAAAAGTCGTAAATGTTTGAATTTTTTATAGCAATAGCCATTTTATTTATATGTAGTGACCATGGACATGGCTATGTAGGTTATCCGTAGATGCATCCTATGAAAAATTTTATTTTACTGTTCAAATATAAATTCCACTAATAAAATTTTGATGAATTTTTTCTTTCATAAAATAATACAAAAAATTGTATATTTCTAGGTGTGGATACAAATTTCTATACTTTAATGTAATAAATTGATGTTATGATGATGTTTTAGATGCTTGTAACGACCAATTTCAAGATTTCAAACAAGAGTTGCAAGCAACAAAATCAGGATTCATGCATCAACCTGTCTAGGAAAGTACCTGAAATTACTTCGAAATATAGTTTAATGAGATGTTGAAAGATCTTCACAAACTTTAACATAAAAATTTTAAAAGAATGAATTTGGGTCTTGAAATCTGCTACAGTATAAATCAAGAGCTAAAGTAGCAGTGCCTATTAAGCTTAGGAAAGAGCCAGAGGACATAGATAGACCCATAAATTCCAGCAACACAAGAATGCATTTGACAGAACTAATATATAAAGCAATGGGAGAAGAGAAGGTTCAAAAAATAATTCTTGAATACAAGAATTATCTCAAGATCACAGTGTTGTTGCTCCTTCCTTCACACCTTAAAACCAAAAGATACCCACAAAAAAGAAGAGTATTTCAACAGACTAATTACAAAATTTTGTACTAACATAGATCAAATGGCATGGCTCAAATACTATACAACCTGCCATGATACTGATTTCAACAACTCTCACAGAAACATACAGTAGAATTTAATTATTAAAACTGTAACACAAACCAATGAATATTGGATTAATAATACTCTCAACAGAACCTTGTTTATTCACCAAACGGTTCTCTGAAGCAACTAATAACAACCAGACGACTTATTGCTGGACGAGAGAATTTCAATGGGAACTCTTTACTAGGTGATGCACATGGTAGAGACCATCATCAAAATTCAGAGAATAGCTGTGAATATCATAGCTGTACTGTACTCTGCTTCTTTGCCAACCCAAAGTGCGCTTCCATTGTGTCCTAAACTTCCAAAGCAGCTGCCTCAGGACATGCAATCCACAGCAACCAAATGGCACTCGACGTTTTACATTACCAAGTGTAATTGCAGACTCAGTGGTTGTAATTCTCTTCCCCCACTTTATGAACTCATTATTCTTCATGCTTTGCTCTTTCAAAATCTTCATTGTTAATTTCTCTTTCAACTTCAGATAAATATGCATTTAACCAAGGAGAGTTTGTGCAACAAGATGCATATAAAACCATAGGAAATGAGGTAGAAAACCACAAGTTGGGCACTCAACTATCTATACCAGCAAGTAAGAAGCACTATCAATGACATTAGATGTCACTCTCGCATTAGTGGAGGCCAAACAATATTATCATCAAGGGAGCCTTCAACTTTACTTGAACAACCGGTCGTGTCAGGCCCCAGCATGGATAAAGGATTGAGACAAGGCTAGTGATGTAATGTCATGAGTGATGATAGACTCCTTTTACTCTCTGGCCAGTTTTTCAAAAAGTAGATACTGTTCTTCCGTTTTGGATTTTCCTTGTGTTTTACTCATGGTTGGTGAAATTTCCCTGGAAGCATTTGTGATGAAAAAAAAAAAAAAAAAAGGTAAGATGAGGTTTACTATAACATAAAGGTTCACACCGTCCATACCTAAAGAGAGAGAGAGACTGCTATAATCACACTTCACACACAATAGCTTTTTTCATTTTATAGTTGGCTCACACTTTACATGCAAAAGCGACCATAAAGAGAGCAAAAGCATTTTGTGGGGTAGAAAAAAATATGATTCGTTATAGGAATAGAAGCTATCATGTTAGATGATAATAAGATGAATAGTGTTTCTTTTATAAGCAAAAAGTGGAATCAGGAGGACAAGTGATCAAGAAGAGAGACACATGCACAAAATTTAGTACAAATGAAAACGACTATATCAACTTCAGACTACATATCATTGGTGATTACTGTTGACACTTATATGAATTCCTGATTTTACATTTGGACAGGCATCAAACCATCAAGATATGAAGGTAAAATATCCAATTGATATATAACCTCACTTAAATTTATATATGTAACCGATGTGAGATTGATTATCTTAACAATGAATATTGAAAATAAATCAGGAAGAGACACAAGTGAAATGTAATACAAGAATTAAGTACAACTTGAATAGCAAGAACTGCTTCTGACTTTACCGGTATCCAAAAATCCACTTAGTAACTAGTCATAAAGCTTGTACTAGAAAAGATATAGTATGTAATTTTTTTTATTAGTTCATGACTTCATGAAATAAATAGGAAGACATGCAGAAGAGAAGTCCTCACCGATTACCAACATGGTAGTGCTGAACTTTCAAGCACTTTTGGCACCATACATTACACGAGACCCACAAACATGAATGATATGAAGACACCAGATTCTCTCAGCTAGTTGACCTGGACAGACAACAGACATAGTGACTGTATATTTTAGCTAAAGGAAAAAAAATCCCTCAAAGATCTTTAATGCCGAGGCATGCACTCCAATAAACTGAAAAAATCTCAGAGACACAGCAATAAACTGAGATAGATTTTACCATATAATAAATGAAAAATAATATCAGATGCATATGTTTATCAGTGCATAAGTGCAACCATGCTTTCAGTACTTGTTTTTATCAATAAGAACTTGAAATTTCCATTTATTCATTATACAATGTTGAAGCAGGCTTCTCAAAGAGATGCTTGCACGGTTATTAGCAACAAGTTACGCATCCTACTTTATGATTATTAAGCACTATATCCAGTGGTAAAAATCATGGTGAGTGTCCGCTGGCACTGAGCTGTCACTAAATTGGCATGCTAACATGGTGGGGCAACTTAAATAACATTTTAACTTATTGACTAAGATCCTCATTTTTGAGGAGTAGATAACTTTAAGTAGGCCCCAGAAAATCCAAATCCTACCAGGCTTCTGAGCCATGTTTGCATGCCAATACAGTCCTAGCTCAGTGTATATACATGCCTCATGACATGACTACTATCCTTGGACGCAATTGCAACCAATTAAATGGTATGAGATAAAATTGATAAATAATTGAAAAGATTTAGTTGCACTGATAATTTTCCCAAGGTTGAGAATGTGTGAAACCACTATCACTTACAGGAATAAACTGTCCAGTTTATCACAACTTCCTAGCATTAAACTTAACTTCTTATTGTATTCCTAATAAAGTTTAGATGTAACATCACTACTCTTGGTTTTATCAATATGTATGACTAATGTTTCAATCTCTATATAGTTACTTCAAAGAACTAATTACCTAAAAGGTAAAATGATGTGTTATAAAGTTCAATAAATTTTAGGATTCTCAATTTCATTATTTCTGATAAAGCTACAAAGGACTCCAGAGGTCTGTGCATACGGGGAGAGGGTCGCATATACTTACAATCCTCGTGCTCTTTCTTTTCTTGGACACAATTACAGCATCTGTGCAATGAGCTGAAGTCAATTGCAAAAAAAAAAAAAAAAAAAAAAAAAAAAAAAAAAAGGGGTTTACAGAAAAAGTGTCTGAAAGCAATTCTATTTCATAATGGGGTTGAAAGGCAATTACTTCATCAGTGCAGAATCTCCCTTGAATTGAATCTCGATTTCACTTAGATACAACCTAAACAGAGGCGACCTACAACACCAATTATCAGCATCTTTAATCACAAACAGCGAAATCACAAGCATGTTAATGTTTTATTGAAGGACATGTTTAAAAAAGCGAATCCAATGTTTTATTGAAGGACATGTTTAAAAAAGCGAATGTGAAACCAATAGAAATTGACTGGCTTTTTTGAAGTTTTCCACCATCCTTATTTTTTTGTATGAGTTTGGACGAGAGGGTTTAAGTAAATCAAATGAACCCACTAATTGAAAATTGTACAACCATAATAAATCTAAAAGGTCAACTCAGCAGAATTCCTCTTTTCATAAATGAAATTATTCAAATGCACAGCATAGCAAGACACTGAAGAGATAAACCATGATATTACCAGAATGGGATTGCAACAGCTACAAGGACAGGGGAGAGTTTCCACAAGTGATGAAGCTGCCCACCCAGCAAACCAGCCAAGTACTCAAGAATGTCACTCTCCTGTCATGACTTGCCAGGGTCAACCACAAAAGGGATATAAAGGAACAAACAAAAGCATGGAGATATGAGCCAAATGTAACAGCATTCACTTGCAAATAAATAAATAAATACTAGGAATCCAAACACCTTTGAATCTGTTGATTCTTCTTTAGGAAGAAGGCTTTGAGATCTTCCTGCTAGCAAGCTGCAGACCTCCTGATAGAGTTTTGAGATTGTGAAAGTGTTATAAGAAACTGACATCAAATATTCGATTAGACAATTCCATTTGCCTGTAATGCATCCAAGCAGCATGAGTTCCTGTCTCAAGGAGGAAAATACAAGAAAATAAAGCAAGTAGATAAATTATAGGTCAAATTTGCTTGTCTATTTAACAGCATTGCAATAGTAAAGGCAATTTTCAAAATGAAAAAGTATATGAGAACAGCTCAAACAGGATATCACCATCTTTATTACAATCCAATAAAAAACTTGAGAAACTATGAATCTTTAAAAAGCATTAAATGCTTGAAAAGTTTCCAGCTTAAGCCCCCTATTGCTTACTTTTTTTGCATTCTACAGCACGAGAATGATCTTGGATGTGTCAACATCACTAGCTTGAACTAATTGATGTGCTGAAGTACATATATAAGCAAAATGACTTAGCATGCATGCATAAAACACTTGAGAACAAATTCCTCAGATCCACATTATCATTTCTGAAAATCATCAAGGGTATGCATCATTTGTGAAATCACACGTTTCTTCATGACGCGAATAATCACATAATAGGAAACTCTAACACACATTGCTCACTTATAAGGAGAAGATAAATATGAAATTATTAAAAACAAGCTAAATGAGTATATGCATAATCAAGACTTCAGAATGCACAGAACTTTTGAGACAACATATGTGTAATACAAGGCTGAACCAACTTACTACTGTTTCACACAAGTCATCATCTTCCTTGAACTTTGCTGAAGTATTCAGATGTTCAAAAACTTGCATCCAGGAAAGCTTAGGGGCAGAAAATATCATGCTAGCACCTGAAACCAACCTGACAGTTCTTTTATGAAGAAAATATGAAAGATTTGCTGATTTCCAACGACTCCATGCAATAAAACCTGCCAATTTATCTACAGTCCTGCATACAAAGCCAAAGTATGTTCACTTTTGGCCTTAAAAGTCCTAAAAAGTGGCAACAATTACTTATTGTAAAAGGGAAAACAATTATCAACAAATTCAGGGTCCTGTCTAAACTTTTTCAGAGCTTGATTGCGACTTCTCAGGCAGTCATATGATTGAAGTGTAGATTAATATGCCGACACATGAGATTCATAAGCTTCTAAATGAAATAAGAAGTTAGAAGAAATTGTTCTCAAAAGGAAAAACTGATTGCCTTTATCTCAGAATAAGTATCAACTATTGGAACAGGATAGTGTCTTTCTTAACGATTAACATTTCCTACTATATTTGACATTGTTATTTGATGTTATTGGATGTATTATTCTGCCAATAGCAGAATGCCATTCAAATTGTCAACTCAGCTTATGAATGAACCAAACTTTGAACAAATACAAAAGGTGCTATCCAGCTAAAAATTCAGGCGACCATTCTGATCAATTAGTTGTTGCTAAGTTCAACTCTCAATCCAGCAAGAAACTAACTACATGTGCAGTTTTCAATATAAACCAATTTAAAGTAGTTTTCTGCCATTGTTTACAAACACCAAAGCAGTTTAAGGAGGTTTAAAACCAATTTCCCATTTTATTTGTTTAGCATTTGTAGGGAAACTTGCCAGAAATAAAGGTTACCACAATATCAACACTGTACTCTGCACTTTAAGCATTAAGTTTGGTAATTAAAAGGAAAAACCAGTTTTTACTTCAACTTATTAGCAAGAAAGTCGAACTGGAAGTATGAATGAAATATATAATCTCTTTTTTTTGTTAAGGAAATATATTAGATACCCCGCTGATGCTTGAGCTCTTTGACGCGTTGGTTCTTCTCCATAGAGGTCACTGTCTGAATCGTTCCAACCACTATCTCTGATGGCACTAGAGAGGATATCTAAGCCTGTCCCAACCGTCAATATACGTGACACCGCAGCCTGCCTCCTGAGCAGCTCTTGAACAGTGTAATCTGTCATATCATCATCGGTGCATTTTCCAGTCCCCAAAGCTCCAATATTTTCCAATTCAATAACTGAATTCTTGACAGGGACTGGAACTGTGTTAAATTGTGTATTGTGCAACATTAACTTGTCTAGATATATACTTAGGCAATCACGCTCAGATCTTGAAACCTTTTCAAGGTCCATCTCAATTATTGCAATTAGAAAAGCCCTAAAATGGGCATCCCTTAATGGCAAAGTATGGAACACTTGCTCTAAAACAAATTTCCGCGCCCTGTTAAGACTATAATAGGATAGATCTGCAAGACCCTGTTTTTAACATATATATCAGTATGTAAATAACCAAAACCTATACTCATTGTTAGATTATAAAATGAAATTCACAACCTGAGGAAAGGAAGGACTGGATGTCATTTCACGAATTGCAACATTAAGTTCCTTGACTGAGTCTTGATAATCATCTGAGCTGCTCATCTGCCCAAGCACCTAAACATTATAACCAAGATAACTTTGATTACTGCCACGTGATACCAAAAAACTTAGCAATAAAACTAGACCAGGTAGAAGATTAAGTGAAGTATCAGCCAACTGACTCATCCCAATCTTACTTCCGTAGTATTTGAAAATTGTAGAAAAGCAAGAATTCAATAGAACTAAAAACTGCATTTAGTCAATAGTTATATCTTGAAAGGTTACATTTCGTAGAATTCAATTATTTCAACATAAGAACAACAAAAAAAAAAGAGCATTTTGAAGACATCTAAAAGAAATGAAAGTATGCCACAAGAGATATGAATTTGCAAGAACCCAAGTGAATTGAATTATGGTACACAGTTTATTATAAACAAGGTCGATTTTTCACTTAATTTTACTTTATAACTACTGAACTGATATGTACCCATACAACTATTGCTTCAACGAGGAAACAAAAAAAGTATCAAATTAAGAATATAATCAGACTAGTAGCAAAATAAAAGCAAGCATTTCACTAAAGATTCCACATTTTACAAAACAAACCAACAACAAGCAAAAGGCACAAAAAGGGTGTTTACTTACATGTTCAAAGAAGGAAGCCCACTGGAATGCTTTCTTGATATTGTGAGGATCCCAGTGAGCTAAAAGACCAGAAGATTGATACCCAGAAGCTAAAATTATGATATCTACAAACCCTTTTATTAGTTTCATCATTTCTTCTAAAGATATTTCTGGGTAATTCCAACCCATCTTCTTCTTCTTCTTCTTTGCAACAATTTTATCAAAAGGACCAACAGAGGATGATAAAAGAAAACAAAATTTTGTCAATGGTCACCAACTTACTACAGTGTGTAGGGTTTTCAATTCAGTATCAGATAATTCAGATTGAATGTGGGCTTCGATTTGTGTAAAAGGGCGCGAAAATAGAAGAGTTAGCAAAGAGAGGGAGACAAATAAAAATTTCAATTTCAAGTTTACTTAGAATGACCCTGATAATAATAAGGGTAAAGGTACAAAAAAAAAAGCCCCTAATGTTTATGCCCAGGAGCACATTGGCCCCTAAATATTGTTCAGGCTCAATTAGGCACAAGAATGTCTAAAATCTGTAATCCGAGCCCCTCTATTTGATAGGCTATGGATGGAAGTTTGACACCGTTTATGGATATGTGGCCACAACATTTCTGGGACCCAAAAATTAGAGAGATTCTTTTTTTATTATTTTTTATTTAATTTAATAATAATAATAATTAGGATTGTCATCAACAATCACAACCCTCTTCAAGTCCCTCCCCATTTCAGACAAATCTTTAACAAACTTCCCATCAACTTCTTTGCAAGAATCCCTATACAATCGGTGAGAAATCAGCCCTTTCTTATCTAACCTATCAAGAACAAGCGACGCATCTGATCTTTAACCCCTTCTTAAAAACTCTGTAGCCTTTGTAGCGACTACTAGGGGTGGTACTGCTAATACGAGCCAATTTGGAGAAGATCTTGGCAAGACAGCGCTTGCAAGAGTAGATAGTTTTATTAATAGAAGAAAAAATGGCACTAGAGGAAGCACTAACACAAAGGTTTTTCACCGGAGATGTCTTCTTTTGACGGCGGTGGTGGCATCCCCGGCGATCTTTAATAGCTTGGTGGGTGTTTTCTTCAGAGCCTTAGACACCATTTTTAAGAACATGCTGGTAGGCTGCGTATTTATCTCCAATTAAATTAATTAGGTTGTTATTGCTGTTGTTGTTGAATTATTATTTTTTTAATTGGGTTGTTATTGCTTTTGTTGTTGAATTAGATCTTCCTCATTTGTTAAACCTCAGCAGCTGAGCTGATTACCCAAAAACCCACTCCACGTTGACAGAAAGCCAATTGGAGCTCAAGATGGAGTTGGAAAATTGTCACTCGGCAAAAACCCACTCCCATGAGTTGGCTGCGTAAAGAATTAGAAGCTTCTCTTCTTGCACAAGTAGAAGTTGAGGAAACCATTAAGAAGGAGAAGGATAGTAGAATAGATAATCTCCAGCATCAGATTGAGTTGCTTGAGGAAGAGCTTGCAACAAAAAAGTCTGAAGCTGCTACATCTGCAAGAAAGAAAGCAATGGCCTTTGAATCAGAGAAGGAGAGATTTCTCAGAACCATAAGAGAAAAGGACAATATCTTGGAGGATCTGTAGATAGAGATTGGGTGGCTGGAGCAAGAATCACTGAGAAGAGAACTTGAGGGTGCAATTGTGGCACATATGGGGCCGAGAGGATATTTGAGCATGAAAAAGAGAATCTTATCCATCTTGTAGAAGAGAAAGACCACATAATAAAAGGACTTGTACAGTTTGCAACTTCACTGGAGCAAAAACTTAATTGCTCATTAATGTCTCTTTCTTCAGAGCTTGCCGAGAAGCAGGCTGAGATTAGTTTTGTTTATGACGCCTGCTGAGATTCTCGCTCAGTTGGAACTTTAAGAGAATAAGTTGATGATTGTGGAGTTAGAAGATGACAGGTGACTAAAGATGAAGAAGAAGCACAACCTGCACTAAAGAGGAAGAAGACGTTAGATGGTGATTTATGTAGGTCCCATTTTCTTTCCACCTAAGCTTTTGTAAACGGTGGTTTCTGCTGTTACACCATGAGGGGCATGAATTACAGCTTTTAGATATTCTTGTGCCTAATTGAGCCTGAAAAATATTTAGGGGCCAATGTGCTTCTGGGCATAAACATTAGGGGCTTTTTTGTACATTTACCCTAATAATAATAAGGCTTATTTGTGAACAAAATTCAAACGTTTACAGCTTTTTGTAATTTTATCCCAACCTTTTAATTTTTACAATTATGTCCCAATTTTTAAATTTTTTTGCAATATTAACACATTAATGAATTTGGTCAAAATTATTTTAGAAAATTCTGAGTGGGCAATGAAGTGTAATGCCACCAACACAAAAAGTGGATCCCAATAAGCCTTATTACAAAACATTAATGAATTAATTTATTTGACCAAATTCATTAA